>JANHZT010001850.1:52760-65651 GCA_032468215.1 Stegonotus admiraltiensis | reverse complement strand
CAAAGATCTTGATCTATTCTGCTACCGCCGAATAAGGCTGCTTGGTCTCTCCCTGCTAACCCAGAAGATGAAACCAACAACGCGTCCATAACAACATACTAAGAAATCTACAACGAAGCACCAAGGCGGAAAGATGTACTGCCAAATACAAAGGACAATTAAAAATGTCCCCTCCAGAAAGAATGTCGGTATCAAAACTGAATGCCAAACGCTACTGCGAAAAAGAAAATATGAAGTGCTGAAGCAAAAGAAACAGAAAACAAAGAAACAAAGACCCGAGCAACATCCACAGCATACAGTATCTATCGCAGGTGGTTTCTTTCCCACAAAGAAAGAGAGGGTCCCCCAGTTTAAAAATAAACTGTCGGAGAGAGGGAGAGCATCACTTACCTTCACTTGCCTTTTAATGTCATCAACTGTTTTGTAAATCACGCCACAAGCACACACATATAAAAAAACCTACAAGTTGTTTTTTTCAAGCACCAGCTTTAGGCGAAGTCTGTGAGGTAGTTTTAATTGAAATCAACAACTAAGGTTCATAATTGAACTGAGGATTGTTTTTTTTAAAAAGACACCCCACCGGAAAAAAAACCTTAAACATTAGCAAGAAAAGGAGATGGTTGCGGTGGTAATGTCAATTGTGTCTCTGATCTTCTCAGAAGATATGCAAACACTGCAAAATACATGCAGATGCCCTTGCATCCGGACGCTCTCCCTCCCCAAATGTAGTTTTCGTATTATTATTTTTCGGTTATTGCTGAATCCCCAGTTGATCTTGGCTCAGAAATTGGAACGTTCAAACAGCTGATTGTGGCGTCACAAAGGAGCCCGCCCGCCGCCGGAATGGTAAGCGCTCGCACCAGCCAATAAGAGGCGGCCAACGGCTGAAAGGCGGGGCTTTCTGTGCCTCGGTGGGGGGAGTTCTGAGGCTCCACGTGAGTGTTGAGACCCGTGGTGGAAAGAAGGGCTGGGCTTTGCGACGCGGTGGCAGAGGTAGGTCTCTTAATACAAAGTAGATCCGTGTGATCAATTCGTCCGAGGGATCTGTGAGGCAAGCGGGGCGAAGAACCGGGAAAAAAAAAAGGGGGGGGACACCCCTCTTATGGGATCGCTTTAGAATCCGGTGAAATAAAGAAAAAGAACTTTTCCTGTATCTGCTCCTGAGTGCTTGGTGAGGATCTTTAAAAAGCTGCTCAGTTCGCGTTCAGATTTCCAAGGGATCGCCCCATCAAAAAAACAAAAACCAGACCCGTGGAAGTGATATTTGTAATAACGTTCGGCAGTCATGTTGTGTTACCTAATGTGTCTGCCACCATCCACGAATTCACAGTCATTGTTGCACTTGTTTTGCATAAGAATTGTGTGGTTACATATCCTGCATTTCCTTCCCATTCTTAGACATGCACACTAACATTGGGGTTTTTCTTTTCTTTTTCTCCACACCCATCTGTCAAATGAGATGGTGTTTTGCCCATTTTGAAGCAGGCCCTTGTCTTTAAAAGTTTAGGGTAAAGTATGGTTTATTTTTGATCTTTCTCTTTTTACATAAGAAGAATGGCATTCAGTTGAAACATAAGCAAGTTTTACAGTTTTGTTTTGCTCACTCAATCTTTAGTTATGGTCACAGACCAGGATACAGTTTTAGTTTAAAGATGGCAACCCCTTTGAATTAAATAGAAGCAAAGGCATTTATACTAAGGTTGAAGGACACTATGAAAATGTGTACTGTGTGTACCTATGAAGTATCTGTGAGAAGCACTCTTGAGTGGCTTCTCTTTCTAAAACCTTCAAATAAGCAGATACTTTTAAAAGATCCTGTAACATAACCTGGTAGATATTAAGAAATAGAATTATATAACCCTACATTATAATCTTACATCATATCACTAGGATATAGAGATGCTCAGTGGTGGGATTCAGCCAGTTCGCATCACTTCGGGAGAACCAGTTGTTAACTTTCTGAGCAGTTTGGTGAACTGGTTGTTGGAAGAAATCATTAGGGCAGAGAACCGGCTGTTAAATTATTTGAATCTCACCACTGGAGATGCTACATTTGTTTAAAAAACCTCTCGAGGCATTTTTAAGGACACGTTTACACTCTTGCCTTCTTGACTCCTAAGTCTATACAAAGGAGCTCAGAGCTGACCTTTGGCCGTCTGTACTCGTGCTGGCTTCAAAACACAGAATAAGCAGAAAATGCCACAGGCTAGCCAGAACTGTGTTGCATCAGTGTGTGTCTTCAAAAAATGTTCTACTGTTGACACCTTGACAGAGTGACTGCAGGTTCCAAAGTAACAAAAAACAAAAAAACCAACCCAACCAAAAAACCCAAACCTAAACTCCGCACAAAATGGAAAGAGAAGAAATTGCTAATATACCTCTCCCGTCATGCAGGTTTGTACTTTTGTTCAGTTGATTGTAAAAACAACAAAAATGACCACTAGCAAGAAGGGAAGAAGAAAGGTGTCCAGAGAAGATAGTGAATAACAGCTTGGTATGTGCTACTGCAGCAATTGATAAGGGGGAGATACCTTCTAAGTTGGGGGTGTCAAACTCAAGGCCCATGGGCCGGATCCGGCCTGCAGGGTGTTTAGATCTGGTCCACCGGGCCGCCCTAGAAACAGCGAAGGTCTGGCCTGCAGTGCCTCTGCCAGTAAAAATGGTGCTTGGGACAGCTGCAGGCAGCCTTCCTGATCTCTGTTTTCGCTGGCAGAGGATTGCAGGAAGCCGTTGCAGCCAAAAACGGAGCTTGGGAGCCCGTTTTTGTCAGCAGAGCATTCAGGCCACCACAGGCACCCCCAACAAGAGTGATGTTGATCTGGCCACACCCATCCTTGCCATGCCCCCTGCGCCCCCTGAGGTCAAACACAACTCTGATGCGGCCCTCAAATGAAATCAAGTTTGACACCCCTGTTCTAAATGAATAGAGTGACGTAATAAAGATGCTGCTTTGAACCTGGGAGGCAGAAGAGTTCCCAGAGATACTTGTGAACTCCTGTTTACTTGTCAGCCACATAATACACCTCCAAACCCATGCTTAAAACTTTGCTTCAGTTTATCCTCTATTTAAAAATCCAGGGTTTTGTTTTTGTGTTGTGAGATTCCTCAAAGATCAAACATTGCCAAATGTGTTTTCCTTTCTGTATGGTGATCTTTCTGTTACATGAGCCTTTGGATCCCTGCCTCCACTCCATGGTTCAACAGGTTTCACAGCTTTACAAATCTTTGACTTTATTTGCATTGTTCAGTGGTAAACTGTAAATCTCTCTTACAGTAATTCTCCCCATCACCTCCTCCCACAAAATGAGACAACTTCAAAATATTAATGATCATGCGAACAAATCATGCCCAAAACATTTGCTCATAAGCTGCTCCTTAAAGGGCTGGAGTGGTCCAGCAGACTTATTGTGACATGTTTAGATAAAGTGACTTCTATTTCACAAATCCTTTAGCCTTTGAGGTGTCTAAGAGGCTCTTTATTGCTTTTGTTATAGAAAATTAATCTAGCTGCCTGCATCCAAATGTAGCCCTGTCTGGTGAAGTGGCGTTTGTATCATAGTCATACTGAATGTGGTTTCAGTTGAGGAGCCACAAAGTAAAAGAAGTTAAAAAATGCAGGTTGTTGGCTAAAATAATAGTATAAAAATTACTAAATGAATAAATTGTCGTGTTATAGAGACAAGTCTAAGATTCTTCCCCCACTTGCATTAACCGCAGCAGAAAAATGCCCTTGGCAACAGTTTTGTTTTCTGTTATGTCCTCATAACATGGCCTTCATCTTATTCTCAGGCCATAAATGAGATGGCCTTAGCTTGTCCTTAGATGTACCAGATTAATATTTTCCTCTTTCTTCCAGTGCTCTCCAAGGGCAGCCTCAAGGTTTGCCAGATCTGTTAGGCTTGGTCACCTTTATTTTGGAGGGAGGTCAGGTGACTGAAGTGATTTGAAGCAGCAGCAAATGGGGATCGGCAACAGGAACAAATAATGTTATGCGGGCAGTGTTTAAGTCTACTTAAGGATGATTGGATAGCACTTCAACTCAGCAGTGGAGAAAGGACCTGTGAAGGGGAAAAGATTATTACTAAATGTGACAATCCAGCTATGTAAATCTGAACCTTCATTTTAGACTTGTTTCTTGTACTACGTAGTGTAGAGTAAACTACATTTAGAACTTGAACAGATGACCTAAGACCAATTTGATCATCCTTTCAGAGATATTTCGTTATTTAATAAAGAAGCAGGATAATCGTGGATGGGCAAATATCAGTGGGAGTGGGAGTGACTTTTGACTTTCTGCTGGCTTCCCCAATGACTTTGCTTGTGGGAAGCTGGCAGGGAGTATTGGATGTCAAGATCCTGTGACACTGGCTGAGCCCAGTCATACTGGGCCACAAGTTCATGAATACAACCGTTCTGAAGATCCTTAAAATTTCAATTCTGTGGGAGTAATGGGCCTTGGATTTTGGAGCCATTCTTTAAATTAGCCCATTTGAGGTACTTTACTTCAAAAATGGTTGCCCTGTGGTGCACAGTTTGGGCTAAAAAGAGATTGGAGAGTTTTAGAGTCATATACATTAAACCATTTTGAACACTTAGTTCCAGCTTTTTGACCCAATTGTTGTGAAATGAAAATTTCACACTAGTTTTAGCAGCCTAAGATAATGGATTCAAGAATGATAGAATTCTCAACCTTGCATAGCAATGTCTGTTATTAATTCTGAAGTTCAGCGTACTTCTTTTGATCTCCAGTCTGCTTTAGAAGGTGATGGAATATGTGTTAAAGGAATACAGCTTATTCTGAAAAAAAACCAACGTTTGAGTAAAACATTTAAGGAGACCTAGTTGGATATTTGCTCTATCTCATTATTAAAATCTCCATGTGAACTCATGAATGTCAGATGTTGCCATGCAGTTATATTATGCAGTATTATTTTCCTTTTCACTTTCATAATCTTTTTAGAGTGGAATTTTTTGGTTTAGAAATGTTACATTGCAATACCTTCCTGATGTTTATAGATATTCCTTTTTTTACTCCTATTTTTTTTAAACAAGAAAGCAGGGGATGAAGTCAATGATCTCAGCACTGAAGCAGCCAAAAAGTTCAGAGATGGACGTTTCAGTATAATGGAAATCTCAGTATAACTATGCAGGTGAAGAGAGAGAACCTGTCAGTCAGATCTCATACTGTCTTTGGTTGTTCTTTAGCCTTGGAAAACTTGATGTGAAATCTCTTGGTAAGAACTGATGGTTCCATTTAGCCATCAGGGACCAATAATAGCATTTCATCAGGATCTGAGTTTTCCACCTGAGGTTTCTGCTGAGATGATTCTAGAGTGATTTCATGAGACTTGTTGAAAACATTGCTTCTTGCCTCTCTGACTAGTATGGCTGGGCCAGCTCTTTCAGTACAGAATGAGTTGGGCAGAAATAGAAACAAGAACAGGCAGATTATACAGGAAAGGAACATTGGGAAAGCAGCAGGAATTTATAGCTTCCAAAATCAGCACACTGATCTTTTTTTTGAGTCATCATCAGTGATTGACATGACACTTTTCCATTTATTCAAGACTAACCTGAACTATATATTGTGCTCCCAACCAATTTTATTTCTGTGATTGGTTGTTCCTGGAATTCCCTTTGGATGGCAGCTGTGGAACCTTCAAAATAAAGCAAATAAAAAGTATTCAAAACATCGCGAGATAGTGAAATATTATGAGATGTCAAAGTGCTAAAAACCAAGCAATTTACATAATTTTAGGATAAATGCCCAAATCTCATACATTACGGAAAAACACATGAGATTTTGTCATTCGGTTGGATTGAGGTAGACAACTATATAAATTGATTGATTGAATGAATAAATAAATGGAAATAAAAAGATCTGAAATTGTGAAAGATTGTGGAGATTTGACAAATTTATGAGGTTTCACCTATTCTGATGGACTCTTGCTCAAGTTTGGGCAGTGGTGAAAAAGTTATAATTCCTCACTGAACTACATAACCTGAAACGTGTATCCCAACTTCTGATATACCAGTATGGTGTCCTGCAATATAACTTTAACATTATATGTTTTATAACATAAACCAGGAGACGTGAGTTCTAGTCCCACCTTAACCATGGAAGCTGGCTGGGTGACTTTCACCTCACCTCACTGGAGTGTTGTTATTGGCAAAACAGGAGAAGAAAGAATGAGTGTTAGGTATGTTTGCTGCCTTAAGTTATTTATAAAAATGATAAAGGCTGGATAAAAAATAAATACTGTAAAATAAATATTAAAAATAAAAATATTACCATTGCAAGTAAGTTTGTTTCAGCAATCAGGAGTTTTTTGTCCTCCATTTCTCAAAGAATTGGGCAACTTTTCTTTAAAACAATGAAAAGGGTTTTCTTGACATGCTAAAGGTGACATGCTAAAGCTGAATAGCAGGCTGCCAGAAATATAAAGTCAGGCTGAATTAGCAGGTCTTAGTTAGGGTTATCATATCAAAGTAGCAAAAATATAAAGAACTCCTAAGCGGCAGGAAAGAGTTTTAAAAATGCTAACACTCTACTTCCATCTGGTTGACATCTAATTTTTACAGCCCATATATAGTATCTCCAGCCTTGATGAACATTGCAAAGCAAGAACTACGTTTTTGCAGAAAATAAGAAGTTCTGTGTCAGACATCATAATTGAAAAGACTTGAATATTGGTCACGCAAGCTGGGTGTGTGTTGTGCTACAGGGAGGTTTGTAGGGCTTCCAGCCACTAGTAATCAAAAGCAACATGCAATTATTTTTTCTTCATTTTATTAAGGATGTTTCTTCAGATGCCAGAAATTAAAGTCAAACCATGTCCTAAATTTGTCCCCTTCCATATTGTAACAGCATTTTTACCAGCCCTCATATTCAAAAGTAGCCAATAGTATTTTGGAGGCCTGAAAAACAGATCTTTAGTCTTAGCAGTTCATGTTTGTTTAGAAGAGAAGAGTCTAATAATGTCTGAAGATAGCTGGAGTGTAATAGCTGCTGCTCAAACTCTGTTGGCTTTTTTGTACATAATTTAGAATGTTGCTTTGAGCATTATACCATGGCAACTTAATGTAAAATGAGGCTTCCTGTAACCACATCTATTTCTCAGACTCTGCATGCTCACAAAGACAAATACTCTATCCTTGATTTCACTTTGGATGTGCGTTTTCTGACCTTCATGTACAGCCAAAGTGCATAACTTTTTCCATGCAAAGGGATATTCTTAGCCTTTGAGCGTTGGTTGAGGCTCAAACTCCCAAAAATGGTAGGTGATTGATTGGTAGGTGCAATCACAATAACATCTAAAATTCATTTAATTTCATTGTGGGGGTATTTAAATACAAAAATTATATTTTAAGTTTATGGAAGACAGATTTCTTAAGGTGAACAGCCCAAAGGAATAAATCAGCATAAATGTAGAGGCTTCCAGAAGAGAAAGTTGCTTGACATTACCCTTGTCAAGAGGCTGGTCTTGCATCACCATATGCTTCTGATAGTTACAGAATACTGTTTGCCATTTGGGGCATCAGAAGAAGAGGGCACTGGCAATTGAGGGTCATGGCAACTTGCCTCATGAGGCAATAGTTATTTTGCCCTTCGCATGCTTCAGCAAGATCTACATTTATATAGGAAATCATTTTCAAATTATATACAGATTACGTTCCTAAAATCAAATGTTAATTACATAAGATCAGGTTAAATCTCTATATATAAAAGCAAAAACCATTCATGCCGTAATCATGAAATCTCCATAACCGTAATGTCTGAAATTTGCCACATATGTTCCTCTTGGCTTCTAGTTGCTCACTAAGAAAGGATTTTTCAAAATGACCATCAGAGCATTAGTATTTCCTATATTATTATTAATATGCTCTGATGCTAAGGAGTTCTACTCCACCTCTCCACCTGAAAAGAAATCTGTTCCAAATGTAGGACACAAGCAGAGGAGAGGAGTTTCAGTTTCAGTTTTACTTTCACAGCAGCAAGCAGGGAATAGGATAGGGGAGGCTTCTGTGGGGCAAGCCTGAGGAAAAGAAGGGAGATAGGATAGGATAGGATAGGCTTCTGTGAGGCAAGGCTGAGGGAGAAAAGGGGGATAGGATAAGAGATGTTTCTGTGGGGCAAGGCTGAGGGAGAGAGGCCAATTGTAACTACTCATTAATTTTCAAGCTTTAAGTGTCAATTTATCAAGCCCCATCATATAATTTCGTAGCGAAGCACGGGTACCCAGCTAATTAATAATAAATATCAAGTAACCTCACATTTAGGACCTATCTATCTATCTATCTATCTATCTATCTATCTATCTATCTATCTATCTATTTATTGGTTCGATTTATATGCCGCCCTTCTCCGAAGACTCAGGGTGGATATGTATCAGTTGACTCCAGAATTGGCTACAAGTAGTGATTGCTTCATTTAGCAACTGTTCACTGTTACAACAATGATAAAAAAGTAACTTTACAACTTTACAAATATGAAGATTACTACCAATCTTCATATTTCACAGATCTGTAAAGCAAAGAAAAGCTGAAGTAAGGACATAGGCACATTTGTGGTTTTACTTAGCAACTGCTTTGCTTAACAGCTGAATGAAGACTACCATTAAACTAAATATAATCTTGAAGGAAAATAAACAACATGAATGGAACAGTACTTTTTATTGACTAAATGTTCTATCAAATGTCAGTGATTTTGACATCTTAAATAATCTTCATCTTTTCATCCGTTGTCCCCTTGAATTCCTTGCTGGAAAATGAGTTCATGATAATTCTGAATCCTAAATTAGAATCAATCAGAACGTTAGCTTTATTACATTTATCTTCCACCTGTAATTCCCCCTCTTTTCAAATTTGCCAAGTCTGTTTAAAGTCTCCAAGTATACGCTATGTCCTCCCTGGGGATCCTAATACAGAACTGGACTTGTGTTCTCCAAATTGCCTTGATAAAGTGCTAAATTTAGAAGACCGAGTCGTTCCCTAACTGGTTTACAGTATAAATAGCAAAAGGGAGCATTTTTCTTGCAACCATTGCAATCTCTTCTGGTAATTTTTCTTTTCTGTTCATCACACTAGAATCATCACGTAACCCTTAATATGTTAGACTTTGAGGGGAATCTTCTTGGTAATTTAAACATTTCAGCCAGAAATTCGTCAACACTTTTTTTTGTCTTAGTCTTAATACCACAGGAACTATCTGTACAGGCAAATTTTTAAGAGAATTTGATTTGGTCCAACATATCTATCTATGAATGCAATGAAATATTTAACTATTACTTCATATTTATAATTTAAATAATGCGGATACCTGCTAGCGGATTCAGTAAAGCCAAGAATGTCAAGGTGTTTATTCTGTCTTATCAAAGGTTGACATGCATCTTTAACCAAAGTGGTAAATCCCTTAACTTCTTGTTTCATTTTTACATTGCTGATATTGACCTCAAAACTTTTTCCATATGTGTTTCCATGTATTCCATCCATGAACACATCCTTATTTGTAATGTGAGATAGTTTGGTAGCTGATGCCAGGTTTGGTTCAATATTATCTAAGCTTTTTCACACCTTAGAATTTTATAAATACGCTAAAACTAGTTTCATCTGTCTAACCCATTCTTTTTGTTTGCTTAAAATAATTTTGCATCTTTCATATATGTCAATTATGTTCAGGAGTTATAGTTCTTCATTGCCATATTTTGAGTAATGTCCACATCTCATGAAAAAGAAACTTACTCAATTATTTGATTTTATCTTTCCAAAAGACAGCAACTGTTTTGCAGTGAAATCATTTTTGTTTTAGCTAGTCTATTTCCTCGGCTACCTTAATTCTATTTTATTTCTTAATTTCATTTCCCCTTGATTAGTGAATAAGACCCTGTTCTTAATGGACCATCCTTAGAACATATTTCATAATAATCTTGTTGGTCTCTGAAACAGACTGTCTGAAATGTGATCATCTTACTAAATATAATTTTTTTGCCAGTATCTCATTAAAAAAAATCTAAAGGAGTTGGTCCACATACAGTATGATTGTATCATATGAACAAAGAAAATATCTTTCTGTATGGTAACAGTGATACTGTGAAATATGCAAGCATTATTTACCATAACAATTACTCCCCCCTCTTATTGGTTTTGTGATAATGATTTGCCTTGTCCACTGAGAGCTTCTGCACTGGAGACAAATTCCCTGTGTGTCTAATCCCACTTGGCCAAATGAAGTATTCATTCATACATAGATCTATATTCAGGTTGATCCTAACGTCGTGATTTCTAGATCCCCTGGCATTCAAAGAAATCAATCTCATTTTTCTGTGATATTGTCTAAAGAATACAGTAGTTTATTCTTATCTACTGTGCCATTAGAACACTCTGTTAAATAGGAAAATATCCAAAGTGACTAGTAAAAGTAAACATATATGGAACTTTTCAGTCTCTTTAATAATGCTACCAGCTCTGATGTTGGAAGCTCTACACATTTGAAGATACAGCTTTGCCTGATCTGATGTACAATGTTATTCTACACCTTCCATCATCATGTTTTCCTGCATTGACTAGGCTAGTCTAGAAACTGGTTAGGTTCCGTTTTCTCCAAATCAATTCATTATAAAATTTTAAATATTTTCTCTTGCCCTTTAGGAAGCTTCCTTCCCGCCTGCCTGCCTGCCTGCCTGCCTGCCTGCCTGCCTGCTTGCCTTAATCTAGCAATATTCTTGATGGCACCATGAGTGTTTTTGTATTGTACCTTTTATTTGATGAGCAAATGAATTTACCATCAGGGAGTATGTTGGCAAAACTGACTTTTATCAGGATTGGCTACTTAATCTGTTGTCCTGGAAATTATTGTTGATGGACAAAATCATGGCCCCAGGTTTGCTATTTTTTTATTGTTGTTGTTAAACATAAACCAGCATTTTGACCTCTTTACTGTATACAGAAGAGTAGTTTTTATGAAATAGGATACGTGGCCACATTGAGAGAGTCCAGAGATATTTCACGAGAAGAGTCCTCCATTCTTCTACCCCCAATAGAATATCTTATGCTACCAGACTTGAAATTTTGGGCTAAGACAATTTAGAACTATGCCGCCTTCAGTCTGACCTAAGCGTAGTACATAAAATTATCTGCTACAATGTTCTAGTTGTCAGTGACTACTTCAGCTTCAACCACAACAATACATGAGCAGACAATAGATACAAACTTAAGGTAAACGGCTCCAAACTCGATTGCAGAAAATATGACTTCAGCAACAGAGTGATCAATGCCTGGAATGCACTACCTGACTCTGTGGTTTCTTCCCCAAACTCCCCAAACTTTAACCTTACACTGTCTACTGTAGACCTCACCCCATTCCTAAGAGGTCTTTAAGGGGCATGCATAAGCCCACCAGCGTGCCTACCATCCCTGTCCTAATGTTCCCTTTTATTTGAATCCATTGCATGTATTCATAATTATGTCTACACTTATCTGTTATCTAATACATGCTTGATGAAAGGAAGGAAGGAAGGAAGGAAGGAAGGAAGGAAGGAAGGAAGGAAGGAAGGAAGGAAGGAAGAATGAATCACTAAGAGAAAGATGTATTATCTATTGTGCCTGGCCTCATTTCAGAAGCCCCTCGAAGTGATAGATTTCTAGGAAAAACTAAAGTCATTTAAATCACACTAAGCCGTGATTTGTGCTTCATATTAATTTTGTGGGTTTTGAACCCAGTAATTTATAAACTACAGGTTATTGCTTATTTTGCTATGCAAATGCAGTCAATTGTGATTTATTCAACAAACTATAATAAAGCAAATTTTAGCTGATTTTTCCCCTTTTTTCTAGAGATGTAGAAAAAAATAATAGAGATATCAGCAATAGGTGAGGCCAACACACACATACAATTTGCAGATTGATTTCATACACCCCTTTTTTAGATGCAGGTCTGACATCAACAGACATATCACGCGGTGGGCTTTAATCCACAGTTGTGCCTATTATGGACAGCTCTGCTGATCCATACTGCCATGTTAAGTTTTTAGTATGTCTTTATGATTTTGTGACAAACATCTGTTAAGATCATTACCTACGGAGATTTAGGAGAAATAACACATGTTCAAGTTAACTTAAGGACAAATCTAAATTTAACAACCTAGTAGACTTCGGGTTGTATTGCTCTGGTGGAGATAACTAGAAATAGAAAAAGAAATGTTTACTTCAGTTATTTATCAGTGCTAAATTTCAAGAAAAATACCCATGTTTAACCTCCTATTCAGCAAGGTGTTCTTTGCCCAGGGACTTGCTCATTATTGCACCTTCTTAATAGGGTTACTGTGAACATAATGTGTGTTCAGATATGTGTGAGAGAGAAAGGAAGAATTCTATCTGTCACTTCAAACTCTTTTGGAAGAAAGCTATGGAAAAAAATGTAACAGCGTGAGCTAATACACTAACATTTCCAAAGTACGTCTATATGCATGGATATTTTTAATGATACCAATAATTGAGCCACAAATTCAGGAATCGTTTATGATGCATTGTATATGTATCTCGTATATACAGTATACGTACACACACACACACACACACATAGTTTTGTTACCTGGAGAAGCAAAGCTAATAGCTGCTTTTGACTGCCTTTTCATTAAAGGGGATACAGTAGCACATTTGGTCAGAATGCAGCTTGCCTCCAAAGTTGTGTATTCACTTTGTTATTTCTTACATTATTATCCTGACCACTGATTCATCTCTACAGTATTATGATCTCATTGTGCATTTTGTCTTTTCTACTTTATGCAATATTTTGGGATGGATGCAGTGGTGAAATATAAAATTTGTTACTACCGGTTCTGTGGGGTGGCTTGGTGGGGTGGGGGAATGTAACTGGGTGGGCGTGGCCAACTT
>JANHZT010001849.1:167731-187784 GCA_032468215.1 Stegonotus admiraltiensis | reverse complement strand
TTCTTTCCCCCCCCCCCCCCCAAAATTACTTGCATAGGGATTATTCTTTATACTATTTATGTTGTTTGTATTTTATGTCATGGATTGCACCAGTGAGGCTAAAACCAATTTCGTTGTATACATGAGGTACAATGACAATAGAGGCTATACTATTAAACTATTAAACCCCCCTACCCCGACCCTTTACTATAATCTCTGAAATTTAGCTGTTCATTCAACGATGTAGATAAGCAACTAAGTAATTTATGCCTCTGGAGTTTAAAATTTTTTTAAAACTTCAATAAAGGTTGCTGTCTAAATTTATTATAACCTATATAAATATATTTTTTTCTTCCTAGTATTTTTCTGCAAGTGCAGGGTCTACCTTTTTTGAATCAACCAAATATTGATCCAGGGGTTGATTACGAATTGAGTGACTGACTTGTTGCCTGAGACTGATGTTCTGGGTTGAAAGAATGACTGTCCCAAGATCACCCAGCTGGCTTTCATGCCTAAGGCAGGATTAGAGTTCACTGTCTCCTAGTTTCTAACCTTATCCTAAAAAAAGGATATTGTCAGATATTGATTCAACGGATTAATAAACTGCATATATTATTGCATTACATGTTTGTGATTTTCTAATGTTTGATGGTTGCACTTGGGCATAATTCTGAGAAGGTTCTATTACACACTTAAAGAGCCCATAGCACAAGAAGGCAAGCCGTACCAAAGAAAAGGTAACATGTTATAGACGGGATTGTACCTCTCTTTTTAAATGGTAATGGCTAAGAGCTGAAGTGGGTGGTGAGTGATATGGGGATCTCACCATAGTGAAAATGTTGTGCTTTTCTTGGGTTTTGAAGGAGAGGTTTGTTTTTTTTAAGGGAGGGGGGATTATGTTGGTGGGTTGTTACCAACATATCCCAAGTCTCTGGGGAATGCAAAAAAGAGGGGCCACAGAGGGGCAGAACAAGGGATGTATCTTGTCCACCCATGCACCAGATATTCCACAAATCAATGTTTTGCTTTGAGAAAAGAAAGAATAAGCTGTAAAAATGGAAGCATAATTGAACAATGATTGAAATGTCAGCTAGTGAAGTAAGCGAGGACGATCAAGGAATCCCTGCAAGAGTGGGCATGCAAAATGACAGCCTAACTGGAACAGAAGCTGAGGATGGGAGGATACCTGTTTCTCATCAATTATACAATAGACTGAAGAGCCCGGCTTAGTTCCCATAATTTAGCAGACTTTTTTTTTTTCTGCTTGGAAGACTGGATGTAGTAGTTCATATGCTTCATTTCCTTGTTTCCCTCTTATTAAGTAAGTTGACTTCAACATTAAAAGGATGCAATAAATATATATAAAAGACTTGTTTCATACATAAGAACTTAAGAAGGTTTTGGTGGGCTGTTTGAATATTAAAAAAAAACCTCTAATAAAGATTATAACTTCACATGAAGTCTTACTATAAATGCAGGCAGATGATAGAGGTAGTCCTCAATTTACAACCACAATTGAGCCCAGATTTTCCAATGTTAAGCAAAGAGGTTTTACAACCTTTCTTGACACAGTTGTTAAGTGAATCACTGGAGTTGTTAAGTGAATTATGCAGTCATTAAACAAATCTGACTTCCCTGTTGGCTTTGCTTGTTGGAAGCAAGCTGGAAAGGTTACAAATGGTGATCACATACTCCAGGATAGTGCAACTGTCATAAATACATGCCAGTTGCCAAGCGTCTGAATTTTGATCATGTGACCATGGTAGTTAAGTGTGAAAACTGGTCATAAGTTACTTTTTTCAGTGCTGTTATAACTTTGAACTGTTTCTAAACTAAAGGTTATAAGTCGAAGGTAACTACAATATAAAATTCTTGGAACTAGTTCTACATTTATAATGCTTGCAAAGTTTCTAAACATGCAGAGAGTCAATAGTTCAGATAGATGACCCACCTTATATGAAAACTACATGTAGGGACCTGAAATAAGTAAACTGAATAGAGTTTCAGCAAAATCATATTCAGATCTGAAGTTTTTATTGTGCCTATCCAGAATATATTGTGGCAACTGAGGTAATTTATAAGCATCTACACAAACCAAACTGGGCATTTGTGGTAACACCCACCTTTGATATCAGCTAACCATGAGCATGCATGTGATTCTTTAAAGCTTAAAATCCTCACTTTCAAGATAACATAAAGAAATGAATCACATAGCATAAGGGTAAATATTTAGAGAGGATGTCTGAACATCCTTCAATCTGTAGCCTGGATCCCAGTAAAATTATAAGCCTCCATCTGAGCTGTTCATCTTTAGAACAGTGATGGCAATCATAGGATTGAATGACAAAGTGCTGTGCATAGAAAATATCTTAGAAAGGAAGATTAATCTAGCTTTTTTCACAAGTACATGGTTGTTTTCAATGTACAGAAAAGTCTTTTTGTGGGAAAACAGTCCTACATAGATGTCTTCATCGGCATTTGGAAATAGTACAGCCCCAATCTAATTTTACCACTTCAATGAGACCTCAGGCTCCTTTGAAGACTTTGCTTTCTATGGAGCATACAACCATGTGGTATGTTTTGCTTCATAGTTCTTAAGAATGTATGGCGAACTATGGTTGCAACCATATCGATGTTGTCAAATAACAAAGGCAAACCAGTAATCCTTGCAATGGTCTTCTCCTGGAACATCCTCAACATAACCAAAAAGATTGACAAGCATATATGGACTCTTAGCATATCATTCAATAGGTGTGAGTAGCCTGATCTTGCTTATTGAGTCAAGCAGCCTGATCTTGTATATTATGACACAATTTATGGGTTTGGTTTATGAATGTAAGACTTCTGGTAAAATGTTGGGGTTTTTTTTGCTTGTATAAGACTGCATGACAGATTTGGATTCAAACTGAGTTAGACATCTACCAACTGTTTTGGAAATATTCTAATTTGAAATAGAGAAGTTGTCATTTGAAACCTATTACAGTAACTAATCCATCTTAGATTCAGATAAGCAATGGCGTCCAGTGAGGTTTCCACGTTAACATGCACAAATTAACTTCAAAAATCCAAATCAAATTGTATCAATTTTCCAAAGCAAACTACATCATCAAATCAATTTTTGAATTGATACCGAAATTCAAATCAGATCAAGATTGGTTTTAATGCAAACTAATTTTGAGTTTGGCAGTTTAATAAATTGCATGCTCTGAAGAGCTAATACCAGTGCTTACTTAGAAAGCTAAGAAACTATACTGAAACCTCCATGGTTTCATATACCCCGACTTAACTAGAAATTTATACACGCAAAACTAGAAAAATTCTTCTTACAGGCTGCAATTTTGCTTTCTTGCAACAGCCAATCATGATAGGCAATACCCATCCATTATCTAGGGTTACATAATGTTTAATGTTTGGTTCAGTCTGAGCCTGGGACCCAAATTTGCTTCCAGGTGTAAGACAAAAGCACATTTAGTTTGAAACTTCAGTGAACATTTCTCCAGAATATACCTCAGAAAGCCAAGGATAGGGCAGTTTAAAGGAAATTTTATATTACAATAAACAGTCTGCCTTGGTTTCTTTTAGGCAATGATTTTCAGTGATGATTTTTACTACACATGTACAAATCTTTCAGAAAAGTGCTTCATTTATGGCAGCAATGCAAAAAAAATGCCACATCAAAGAACTGAAGCAAAGACTTTGGTAGGAATTGAAGTTATCTTCTATGCATATATACACAAATGATCAAGGTCACCTAACTAGCTTTGTGCCTAAGATGGGACTAGAACTCCTAGTCTCCTGGTTTCTAGCCTCATGCCTTAACTGCTACACCAAACAGACTTTCTAGTAATGCACTACAGGTTCTACAGTTCCTAAATGTTGATGTGGAACAGGACATTCATTATAGGAGCCCTGGGTGGTGCAGTTATTGTAACTCTGCCCATAGTCTGGAATTTGATCCTGATGGCCTCAATGAATCCTTCCACCCTTCCGAGGTCAGTAAAATGAGGACCCAGATTGCTGAAGACAATATGCTAAAGTTGTAAACCTCCCACAAAGTGCTGAAAACAGTTGGATAGATACAATCACTCATTGAATGACAGTTGTCATTGACTGTTAAATATAACCATATGCATGCAACTCCCTGTATCCTTGCTGTTAAATGACAATTGTCATTCAACAGCAAGGATACAGGGAGTTGCATGCATATAGTCATATTCAACTGTCAAAATGATATATATTTTTCCAGTGACAATAATTATGGAATTTTGTATTCACAGTTTAGTGGTACTAGCAAAGCAAGATGGAAGAATAAACACAGATTAAAAACCAAAGTTTGCCTGCAGAAACACATGCTCAGATTTGTTCAATAAAACTTACAGAAAAGAGAAAAATAGAACAATCCTTTACATGTCTACGTGATCCATTCTTAATCCAAAGCATAATACCTCCTCCCAACGAAAGGCTTTTTTTAAAGGAAGAGAGATTATGTTCTTTAATGGGAAGTTGATACCACACTATTATTAACTGATTAAGGGGAAATATCAACTCCAACATATTAGGAAATAAGAGTCACACTGTCACTGAGCATTTTAAGCTCCACATCATTTAATGGAGATATTGATGTTGACACCGAATTTTCTAAAAACTCACCCCTAATCTCAGGATGAAGGATCAAATTTATTTTAAGAAAATCGTTTCCAACTTTCCAGCTGTCAAGGTTATTATTTATAAAGGATAATTTACCAAGCAGCCTATCAGAATCAACCGTTATTACTACTTGGCTGCTACCAAGACACATTAAAGTACCTCCTTTGAAGAATTTACAGTCTCAATAGGAGAGATTTAAATAGTCAGAAAGAAACCATTTTCACAAGCCAGAATCTGTTCAGTGGGAGTTCTTATAATTGCAACTGTGTCTCCTTCCAAAAGGTTTCTTTAAAAAGACATTAGGAACCTTTCATTATCTTTGCAGTTAACTTCCTCCATTGTGGTCCAACCCTAGATACTGTTTCCATGGTGGTGAGTATACTGCTCTCAAAAATCTCCAGATTTTTTTCCCCCCTTTGGCAAGGTGCAACATGCCAAACGTGCAATTGGCTGGATCATCGGTTCAAAGCATACCCACTGAAATGAGTGAGATTTAATTTAATTAGACAGACTTAAAGCTGAAACTGACAGAATGCCAGCATGTTGCAAATTTCATTTGAATACGGTTACGTTGACTTGAGGGGCATTTTCATTATAAATAGGTATCTGATACTAATAGGGTGGTTCAGAATCCTAGAGTATTTAAGACTCCTCTACAAAGAAAATGGGGATAAAATAACCATAACCTGTATGACTGAGTTTCAGCTGGAGTAACAATTGTTTTTTTGTATGAGAAAAGCCTAGGAGCTATACTATGTGAAGAAGGAGGTTGGGACAAGAATTCTCCCATGTCATTATTATTCATTAGTTCAGTTCCAAGATTCTTTGGGGGAAACCAGGACTGTTAAAAGCCACTAAGAAGTAGGAAGCTTCTGATAAGCGATGAAAGTATTTTATTTCTGTATATATTATATATATTGCTTATCAAAACAAAGCTCGTAAAACAGTTTATGACAAATTTATTTTTGCAGTAAAAATGAGATGAAATAGAAAACAAAAGATTTCAATTGCTCTAAAACCAAAACATTGCCTGACACTGTTAAGTCTTGATTGATAGTGACCATTATGCTTTCAATAAGGTACGTGTTAGAAATATACAAGAGGCAGAATTATTTTTATTGGGTTTCATGGTCAATGAAGTAGAAAAGAAATATGGGAAACTAATATTATAAACTAACATTACAGGACTACAGATACATGGTAACAGCCTCAATCTTTGAGGACCGGTTGAAAGTACCCATTGTCCTGCATCATTATAACGTTGATTGGTTGCTGAATGAATGGTTGTAACTCAAGACCTAGCAATGATAAAGCATATAAAACATTTTTTTAAAAAAAGCAGCAGTAAATGCAGTGCAAAATCTTATAGCATCTAAAGCCAGAAAAGTTGGTGATAAAACAAAACAAAAAAAATCCTCTACCTGGCAACCACTCATAACACCCCTCCCCACCGGAGAATAATAATTATGAGAAAGAGACTTGATCTGTTGTTTCAATGATAAAAAAAAACAGTGCCTACCAAATCTGTCTAGAGATGACCAGGACACTGCATTAAAAAATAACTTCCAACCTGCCCAATTGTTGAAGGAAAGGATGTTCAATGTAGAAAATAATGGCACTGTGTCGCACAACTGCCCAAGGAACAGTGCCTCCTTGCAATGTCAGGTTGGCTGGCGGTTTGGTCTTGGTAGCCTCACCACACTTTTGGGATGGATCAACTGATTTGCCTGATCAGCTGATCTCCCTATCAATTCTACCTGTACCAACATTTATGGGAGCTCATCTTTGTTCTTGATAACTCTCAAATAGTTTTATTATGGCTTTAAATGCTGCTACTGTTCATAAGCATAGGTTCTGCTGCTGTTGGCTTCACCGTTGACACACACACACACACAAATTAAAACAAAAGTATCATCAAGTTCCTTCCCATTCATTATCAGGGACCTTTACCACAGAAATGGAGAATGAGCTAATTTGCAACATGAAAGACCTATCTGCAAATTTAAAAACATAAAGCTGTAGCTTTGCCAGGTTGAGTATCTGAATTTATGGCATCTAAATGTAGGTTCTGTATGCTAACAGTTAAAATCAAGAGAAGCATAGTGTAGCAAGGATGCAATTTGATACCAATATGAAGATGCCAGTTTCTGGGTTAACTGTACATTTCCTGTGCCTAATTTAGTTATGGCAAAGTATGGAAGATCATATTCTCAATGTATTTTAAATCTGAATGACTGATTATAGAGTAGTAGCAATAGGAATAGACACGTGCATGTAATACACAAAGGAACCAGTATCACAGAATGCAGCATGAAGCCTTGAGAAAACTGCACATTTTAACCAATATGGGAAATGGCCAATGTTAAACATTTCCTGAAGTGCATTTTAACCCTCACTTGATATTTCACAAAAGACTTTTCACTAACAGCTGAGAAAAGGCATTTCCTGTTTATTTTTTAGGTCTAGGCTGCTTGAGTATATACACTGCTATGCTGTAGCAGTGTATAATAATCACTAGTCACTAATACTGTAGAAACAGTTTTGACAAATAGAAAAATGAAGACAGTACGTTCATCAAGTTGGAATCCTCCAAACGTATTGGGACTCCACTTCTCAGAATTCTCAGCCAACATATGTGTTAGGTATATTGTTTAGGAATTCTTGGCACCATTTTCTGAAGACTTGGAAAATACAGAGCCTCCTAAAATGGAAACCATTATTGGCTTTTATTGGCCTTTAGGGAAAAAAAAGAAATAAAAATGAATTTGCTAAGAAAGAAGGACCAAAAGTTAGGAACCCCACCTAACCCAAAAGGTTGACTTGCCAAATTATAAAAGGCAAACCTGTTTGGGACATTACAAAATATGAGATAGTCAGCCTTTTTCATTGGGTTTGGAAATAGGCCATCCGGGCATAGTAACTGAGTTTGCTCTCATAGCTTTGTTTCTGTTCACCCCACTTTTCTATACATGCTTTTTGAGACCATCCTTCAGTACCACCTAGGCACCCACTCAAAGTTCAAGAGGTTCTTTGTTTTAAGTACAGGAGCTGAGAAATCACTCTCACTTACCACTTTACCAAGGAAGATACACAACTGGCCTTGGGAGTATAACATACAAATGAACGATAAAGGGAAAATATTTTGTCTTGTTCACCTTATATCTAGGTTAACTCAAATCCCCATAATCAAAATGGACTATATTACTATGCTTTCTTACATAAGAGATGTTTGCCTGTTATCCCCAGGCCTCAATTTTAAGCAGATTTTAAAGAAAGATAAAATTATCTTCTTGGATAAGCCTCTGGGATTCATCACACAGAGTATGGGTTAAGTGCAGTTATCTGGCCTTCCTATTTGTAAGTTCATAGGTAGATTACTTCTTTCTTTGGAGAATTTATCTTTCATGAAAGCCAACTACTTCAGGGAGATTGACAGCACTTCGCTCAGTCAAGGACATAATTGGAATGTCCTGAGTCTAACCAGGAAATCAGAAATTATCTAGCGGCTAAACCAACCTGTCCAATTATTCTGGGTGGAATTAGAATTTTTGTTATTTGGACATTTCTACGAGCTGAATGATATAAAAAATAAAAGCTTTTTGGGGGAGAGAAAAGTTAAATTCCATCTAATCAGCTGCACTACAGGAAGAGGATTTATCAGATGTTTAATGGGCATTCTTGTGCCATTCCAAAGCTAGTATTTTGTATAAAATGTTTTTAAATTAAGCCCCTTCCTAATATACCTCAATTTTAATTGATATGTTGAGGTTTTAACCAGTCAGTCATGTCTTTATAGGGAAGGGCTCTCCATGCTACTGTGTCAAGCACAGCTTCTTTCAGTTGTTGGATGTTTAATTGATATATCTTTTTCTTGTGTATTCCATAGTTTGGTGTTTTGTTTTGTTTTTGTAGATTGTGTTTTCTGCTTTTCTGTCAATCATTCTGAATGCATTTTTTGATGTAGATGTATGGGATATAAATGATTGATACATGGACACTATTACAGATAGTCCTCGACTTACGACCACAACTGAGCTCAAAATTTCCATTGTTAAGTAAGACGGTTAAGGGAGTTACGCCCCATTTTACAATCTTTTTTTGCCCCAGTTGTGAAGCAAGTCACAGCAGTTGTTAAGTGGATCATGCGGTCGTTATGCAAATCTGGCTTCTCCCATTGACTTTGCTTGTCGGAAGCCAGCTTGGAAAGTTACAAATGGCAATCATGTGACCTCAGGACAGGGGAACTATCATAAATACATGCCAGTTGCCAAGTGCCTGAATTTGGATCACATGCCATGGAGATGCTACAACAATCATAAGTGTTGAAAGCAGTTGTAAGTGTCTTTTTTCAGTGCCCTTGTAACTTTGAACTGTTACTAAATGAATGGTTGTAAGTCAAGGATTGCCTGTACAGGTTGTCTATATGGAAACAGGAGGAAAAAGAGGGGAACAAGTGATAGCTTGTCAAACCATAAAGCAGTACTAGCATTATCTCAAGAAACATCATTACTAAGCCCTGTGAATTAGATGGAGCATCATCTTGGTGAAATGGTATCTACAATGACTATTTGTTGCTAAAGTGACTCTGGTCTAACTGGAAAAGAATAAGTTCTTTTCTCATTTTCAGTGGGAAAAAGGAATGACCATTGAATTAAATTAAGGCTGTATTCTAGATCTAATGTTCCGGCTGGCTGCATATGGACATATGTACAATTGCTAGTTGACATACTTGCTATAAATAGACAGACCCTATTAAGCATCATAATGGTCCTTAATTGTTAACTGTCTACAGACTGTTTTTTTCTTTCTTGGCAAACCAGGTGTGACTGTGGTTAATACTGTTATATGACAGTTTACCTCAAACTGCTCTTGGTATATTGTTATCACCGACTATATCTTTCTCTTGGTATTTTTTAAAAAAAATCTGTTAACAGGTACTTTGGTCAGAACAAGAGTCTTAAAACAGCACATATACACACAGTTTACATAAAATATTCTTAGTAAACCAGATGCAGAAGCACACACACATATATGTGACAATTGCTACCAAGCAGTCCTTGCAGAAAGAAATCCTTTTCTGTTGTTGTTGTTGTTGTAGTAGTCCTTCCATAGATAATGCACAACTGATTTCACTGGAGGAAAATATGATTTTTTTTCTCAGCTGTTGCTATAAGCACTTGTGCAGCTTACTGGAGCTTTGATCTTACTGTAGCTGTGTGCATACTTCCTGTGACCTTCTGGTAGCTAAATAGGAGCTTGATGCATGTACAGATAGATCTAATGAACAACTGAAGTCAATTTTTTTAGCCAAAACATTGCAGTGCAAAGATTCTCATATAGAGATAGTACGCTGTAAAAATACACAGTGCATAGTTTCCCAAAAATCTACCGGAAGCAATGAGGTGTTTTGCTACAAAACGGAAGGGTGGCACAACATTTTCAACAACATGGCCTTTGATATTTAGAACAAGTATGAATTAAAACACAGTCCTTTTTTTGCAATGGAACTGTGTGTCTTCTATTGTTTTAAAGCAAGGGGAAATATGATTGAATTGGTGTCTGCACTGATTGCGTAAAGACTAGGAACAACTTCCTAAGGGTGGCTGCAAAAAACTTCCCACCTTACCTACTGTGGTGTTTTTATGAAGCTTCGATCACCCCCCATCTGTCCCCAAGCAAACCCATACAAACCTCTCAGCATTAAACAGTTACAATTTTGAATCAGCCGGCACCTCTCATTATTATGGGTGCAGCAACTCGTTGCTAAATCTCCAGACATATTTAGACTATTAGAATTCCCTAGAATTCTCAGGTTCCAAACTGTAATCCAGGTGAACATCCATGGAGCTCACCTGGTTAGGAAAGGTAGTCTTGAAAAGCAATAGTGCCCTTTTTTGAAAATAACTGAAAAAGCAAACTGGCTGTATTAAGGGCAAAAGGGTAGATGCAGGAACTTGATTCTCATGTCTGTGTTCTAATCTTTTCAAAATAAAATCTTTGTTGATCTTTAAACTTTCCTTCTAGTACTGAAAAATAAAAACAAATTTGGCTCATAGTGGAGCTCAGTGGCCTCGCTCACATGTCCAATTTGTGGTTAAAAGCAAACTTCCCTAGTGATTAGATGCCCATGGGGTTTCATGGAATATCAAGGATGCCCATCAGCTCTCTTTACTACTTAAGCAAACATACGATTTGTGCCTGCATAGAATATTATAGTTCAAACTTACGGGATGAATTCTTGTATTTTCCATCCAGAGCCACAATGTGAGTTGGGCAACTATATAAATTGATGTAATATTAAATAAATAAGGATAGAAAAGCCCCCTAACAGGAATGGATGTAATATTTCAGAAAAATTAAATTAGGCTACATGAGGATATCTTTGCTTATGAGAACAGAGACCACTCTATGATTGGGCAAGATCTTTCTTTACCTTGCCCCAAAGGCTGCTTGCAGATTCAGGGGCAAAGTCAAGGTAAGAAACTTGTGATGCTTGGCCATTGAGAACAGCTGAGAGATCAAAGCATAATGCAGATCTGAGCCACATGATGGTAGGTTAGTGCCAAAGCATGCAGAACTTCCTGGATTCAAAGTCTGGTACAGAAATGTCAGCGAGAACTTCTGGTGAGTTCTTGGCAGTCAGGACAAATCATATTAGAAACACAGAAACATAGAAAACTGACGGCAGAAAAAGACCTAATGATCCATCGAGTCTGCCCTTTGAGGGTTTTTTGTTTTTTATTCTTTAAATTATTATTTTTATATTTTATTAACTGTTTTATCTTAGTTTTAATTTCATTGGATGATGGACATATGTTTATCTCAACCATGTTTACACTCAGTTACTGATGATTGACCCACTACCTCTGCTGGAAGCTGGTTGCAGGCTTTCGCTACTCTTTCTGTGAAGTAATATTTTCTAAAAGTATTAAACCAAAGGAGGACCATGATCTGAATTGGAATAAAGTAGTTCTCCACATTCAAGTCTGAAGGAGCAAGAATAAGGCTGATGTGGAAACAGGAACAAACACGTGAAGATTAACTTTCTAGAGAAAAGGAAATGCAAAAAACCAAGAACCTGTAAAACTACCATGTGCGGAAACTTGGGACCAAAAAAATTGGTACATGTGCCAATTTGTGAGTTATGAGATGGGTGTTCTTTGAGACAATAAAGACATACTTTGTTCCTTCTTCATTTTGTAAAATTAAGACAGTTCTTCAATAAGCATTTCTGTCAAAAAAAAATCACAAAAATCACAAACAGAATGTATCTGCCCTCAGTGTGGAAGGGATTGCCGCTCTCGAATTGGCCTTTTTAGTCACACTAGATGCTGTTTTAGGACCTCTTTCCAGAGCACAATACCATAGTCTCTTGAGACTGAAGGATGCTAATGCAATGAAAAAATCACCTCAAGTTAAATTATTATCTTACCAACTAAACCACCTGACACAATTCTATGAAGATAATAGATGTGAACTGGAAAGGATTTTTTATGATATCCGGAACCACAAACAACAACATTTTATCCTATCAGCCTCATATTTGATCATGATGGAGATGACCCATTCCAATTTTACAGTACAACTGTACTGTTACTTTTGACAATACATGTGGTGCTGAGATTCTAATAAACCCAATTTGCAAAAATAAGTTGAGGAATATCTCCCTCTGTTTTCTTTTGCTACCACTATTGGGAATGTAAATGGCCTTATGGCACTATAACCTTTATCAGTGGCATTAGTATAGCTAGATGTCAGAAATTATAGAAGTTGAACTAAAATATCTGAAGTCACCTATTCCAGTACAAAATCCTAAAACTGCCTTGCTATTTCTCTGAAATAAAGTTTTTATCCACACATTGGATAAAATAGGAATTAAGAACCTCTTACATTGTGTCCTTCTCCCCCAAAGGAAGACATCTAGCATTACTGATCTGGCAGGAGTCAAATGCTGGGACCATGGTGCCTATATTGAATGCCAAAAGTTTTCAGTGCTACTGTCCCTCTAGATATTATGTTTATTAATGAGCTTGGAGGCCACAGCATAATTAATACAGGGTAGATCCAGATGCTGGGTGAATTTGGCTTGTAAAATTCCTGGAATTTTCTCTAAAAGATTGCAAAAGAAGAAGTAAATTCATTAAGAATATATAGCAACAGGTGAAACTACCAAGGAAACGGAATGGATATAATCTATTTTTTATTTGTTAAATTTATTTGTCACCTATCTTGCCATGGGGCTACTCTAGAAGGCTACTTTAGCTCCTAGTACATTTTATTTGGTATGAAATTGGGAATGTTAGACCAGAAATAATGTCAATGGAACCTCAAGACATAGCTAAGTTTAACTAAGGACAATTTGAATAGTAGTTCTTGATCACAGATCATTTGAAGAAAGAAGAAAATAAGAAACATCATGGTAGATGAATTACCTTAATATAAATGCATGCACTGCATGGAAAATGACCTGATAGCAACAATTAATGTCTCTACTAAAACCCACCCATCACATCAAATCCAATGTTTTAATTTGCCAGTAACTACCATAAGAAGGGAGCTGGCAGTAGGGTATTTGTAATTAAAATCCCAGACTGGCAGACTGTTTGAAAAATTGGCAAAAGAGCTCTTCTGCCAGCAATGATCACAAAATTAAGAAATGTTTATTTATTATTAATAATGTAGTTAGTCTGGAAAAATAAATCCACCTTTTACTAATCTGGTAGGAAATTCTAGCACAGAATTCTGGGGATATACTCTAACACATATGGAGACTATCTGATTGTGG
Organism: Stegonotus admiraltiensis; assembly: GCA_032468215.1. NCBI lineage: Eukaryota > Metazoa > Chordata > Lepidosauria > Squamata > Colubridae > Stegonotus > Stegonotus admiraltiensis. The sequence goes on along the minus strand of JANHZT010001849.1, from coordinate 174,373 downwards.
AATATATTAATCAGACAAAAGATTGATTACCTGAGCTTCTGGTTCCTATGCATCATTAAGACTTTTTGTTAAAAAAACAAAAACAATGGTTTAATGATAAGGTATAGTGCAGATAATGGATAGTTATTATGGGTGTAATACATTATGTTGAGCCAAAACCAAATATACCAGATGATTATCATAGTGTGAAGCAGGTCACAAATATATTATTTATGAATGCTATTGGTTAAAGAAAGAAAACAGTTAAGTTCAATTTTGAAATCTAATCTACATGATTATAATTTTCAGTGCTGGTTTTGAAAGAGATCAGCAACTTGATCCAACACATGTGAGTTGGATTATATATGAAGCTCACATGGACACACTGTCAATTAAACATTTAGAGGACTGCAGCTTAACAGTGCAAATGTATACATGCATATTCAGAATTAGGTCCCATTATTATTTGTGGATTTAATTGTGCAACAGAGTTAGCTATCATGCAAGTCCTGAACTCAACTTAATCTTGTTAAATTAATGTTGCCTGTCTTTATTGGATTCCTAAACTGAATATAGTAAGTTGCAAGCTTCTTTGGTAAATTATTATGGGAATTGCAGACAGTTTCAGTGTCAGGAATAGTTAAACTTTTTGCCAGTCCTAAGCAGACAAGCATGAATTGCCCCCTGAGGTAAAATACAATTAAGTGGCTCCAACAGCTAAAACAAAATATCTGAAAAATAATATTGGGATGTGGGAGTAAGCCTTTGGCTCAAACCCAAGTTTTGCCAGCAGCTATCAAGGACATGAATCGAAATGGCTTTGGTTCACATAGACCTTTATATTAGACCATGTTTCTATTAAATTAATAATGAACACACTTTCAACTGTTTTATTGATTCATATGTTTTGGTCAACATCACATTAACATTAAGCAGCCTTTTACCTTCCTTCAGGACCTCTGGTTTATGAAAACAGATACAGGAACAGAGGGTATGAAGTAGAACAGGGGTATCAAACTTGCGTTGTCAGGGCAGCGTCACATGATGTATCTCGACTTTTTTCCCCTTCTCCAAACCGGGGGTGGGTAGTACGTGACGCATCCAGCCTGCGGGCCAGGAGTTTGACAGTCCTAAAGTAGAATAAATAAATGCATTCTCTCCCCCCACCCCCAACCCCAATTGCATCAACCTCTGGTGGACAGGATGTTTAAATCATTCTAATAAAACTAAACTAAGTAGAACTAAGGCAGAATCCCCACATTTAACTGCAAATCAAGGGATGACTGAAGTATGTGGTAATGGAATTTGCAAATAATAGACTTCTCTGTGATTTCAGAAAAAAAGGCTCCAATGCTGGGAAAAGCGAAAGGAAAGGGAAGGGAAGAGGACAACCAGCAGAAAGGTGGATGAATTTAATTACAGTGGCAATGTGTATGCTGATGGGAGACTTGAGAGAACAGATGGAGAAAATCTATCTATGTGGTCACTAGGAGTTGAAGACAACTTGATGATACATAATAAATCAATCTGTGATTCTAAGGCACATACAAGCCATAGCAGAAGTATCTATATAGCAAAGAGAAGTAATGAGTGGAGAAACAAGACAATCCAGTTATAAGAAAATGAGCCTTACAATGAGTAACATCTGATTCCATACAAAATGCTATCAGGGATTGCAGTTAACACAAGATATTTCTGTTTATTCAACCATTCTCTCTCAGCAAACTGAAACAGGGAGCAAATCCCACACTCAGTAGCACTGACAACGATACCTAGTTGGGTAATGAAATAATATCTACAAGCAAACAACTGAGCTCAGAGAGCACCAAAGACTCCACATTTCAACTCAGAGCCACCTATATTCTCTTTTATTGGGATTCTCTCTCAAACTATTAGGAGGGAAAACAAATTTAAGGGAATATATAAGGGTTTATTCAATTTCATTAAAGCAGCCTCCATTGACTATGAGATTGAAGCCTATAAGTTTAAACATAAAATCACTTGGTGTCAGCAGACTTACCCATTAAACAATTTAGAACAGAAATTTCCAATGTAGCATGATATTCATTTCCTTGGAAATGCCCAGATAAAATCATTATTTTATCTATGAATTAACTAAATTCGTAGTGGCAATGAACAGCACACATCTCTATCAGAACTTGCCAGTTCCTGGAAGCAACTGGGCTACCTTCAACAGAGAGGAAAGCATTCCACTTAACCCCCCACCCCAAAGAGTTAGGTTTTAGTCAAGATTCAAGATTTCTATAATGAAATATTATACTCCATTCGGCTGATTTCAGACTCGCTCTTGTGACATGTTTGTGACCATCACCACCTATGATCCTCAGCAGACAAAGCCATAGTCACACCCATCCTAATTAAGACTTGTGAGCTGATGTAACAGCTTTTAAAATAGCAATAGCACTTAGACTTATATACCGCTTCACGGTGCTCTAGAGCACTCTTTAAGCGGGTTTACAGAGTCAGCATATGGCACCCAACAATCTGGGTTCTCATTTTACTGACCTCGAAAGGATGGAAAGCTGAGTCAACCTTGAGCCAGTCAGGCTTGAACTCCTGGCAGTGGGGCAGAGTCAGCCTGCAATACTGCATTCTAATCCCAGGGTCACCACGGCTCTTCAATAAAATAAATTTATTTTTTGTAAAGGTATATTATTTGAGCATCTCTTCCCCATTGGTCATGAAATTCTTTGAATCAGTTTTTCAACAAAATGCATTCCCATTGTTTGCCTAGATGTAGCAACATTCCTCTTTAAAATGGGTGCCAGCTGCAAGAAAAAGAATATATTCTGAGCAAAAATTGCAATATTAAGAAGTCTACGTAATTATCTGTATTGTCAAGATTTACAGGTTAAGTTGATGGAACAGAATACATTCTTTCCCTTACAAAAGAGAATCAAAGACACATATACAATACTCATTCATGAACACAAATTATCTTCTCAAGGTAGCCTACAACCAGTTTAAGAAAAGCTGACTGCATTTACTTCCACACAATTAGCTCCACCCCCAAGCCCAGCTCCTGGCAAAGAGATAATAAACTAGATTTTCTCCTCCCATGTAAGTTACCACCCTGTCCTCTGGGAAGACAGGGATGAGGTGGAGGACACCAGCTATCAAAAGGGTTCCATTGGAAGGTCTATGAGAAAAATTGCCCTCAGATCTGCAAGTCTCAAGGACATGGAAATGGAAAAGCTCCACCTTTGGTGCTTTTTGGCAAAATGGCTAATTTAGCCTCAAAGCTCATGACTGATCTGTTTTCATCCATATAAAAACAAAAACAAAACAAAATTGGAAGGGAAGGCAATCATGCTAAGGAGCAACTAGGATTGCCAACTTTTTTTAAAATGCAGGACTAAATTGACCCCTGAGGAAAAGCTGGTCCTAGATTTCCACAAATGAAGCTGAATATACCTGTCCCAGGATAATGTTGCAGGTTCCAATCTGGGTCGGTCACTGACCCAGATTTCTAGTTGTTATTCAAGTTGTTATTCAAGAGTTAATGACAAGCACCCCACTGGAGAAAGAATCACCTTGCTAGTTAAAATACTTTAACAATCTTTGCCCAAATATCTTCCCCTAACAAATTCAAGAAAAGCTGCTTTCCATTCCATTCTTCTACATCAGAAAAGGCATTATAGTAAATCCACAATTTATACCATCCCTCATTCCTCAAAATGGTAGGCCTGTCTGCTGACACCCCAGAACAACTGCTTAATGTAAACATGAATTTGAGGACATAATTGCCTCCAGAATATGCTGGAATATTACTAAAGAAAAAAGAAAAAAAAGCAAGCATGAAAATAAGCTATCTTTCAAGTGTCACAATTCTGAGGTAAAATTAATGTAACTCACTGCTACCCATCCAGATTTATATTATATTGAACGTCAAATCTTTTTAAAGGACAGGTGAAAAAATCTCCCTGCCTCTTATGTTTACCAGAAAAGGAGCACCATAAAGTCAGAATTCAGAAGCTGTTGGGTCATATATACGGGCAGCTTTGGGGTTTGCATGACCATAACTGGCATCCTCTATTTACACAAGGAAGAATTCAAAGGCAAAAGCTTTTAGAAGACTGACAGCTTTGCTATCTTCTAAATGGTTGGGCTAATAAGGAGCCCAATTGCAGCTAACTTACTGTTCAATGTTTCATGGCTTCTCACAGCTAGGAAGTTGCTAACACTGCCATGTGTACTTGAAAAAAGCGGTCCTTTGAAAGAACTTCCTTGCTGCTTGGATTTTTCCCTTCCAGCTATTAGTTGACAGGCTGGCTTCTAGCTGTTGTTAATCAACATTTCCTAGACAGGGATTACACTGCTTTAACTGAGATAAAAGGTTTCAAAACAAATAAAACTGTCCTATACAACTTGGGATTTGAATTACAATACACAATGTACGCTTTAGTACATATACTAAATAGATATTTTCTAACCTCACGTCTCCCTTATCAATAAGTTGAGAGCCGGAGTACATATGTATAGATGTATAAGTGTGTACACTCACACACAAACACTACATTTGCAAGTTAGTTGTCAAAAGCAAACAAATGATTGTATTTCAGTGTTATGTACAAATTATCCTCTTCTCTGTTTCAGCTCCTTAAAAGGGACGCCATAATTTATATTATTATGTTTCTAATCTACCCAACAACCAAAATTCTGACAGAATTAAAAGATCATAAATATTTTTAAAGTGATTTAAACATTAAAAAGAAAAGCAATAAAATATAAAGCATCATGAATGCCTAGCATAGAAACATCAGGCCCACTATTCTAAGAGTAGAACCTCCATGTTCAGGTCTGTCTTGAGTCATGAACATTTTGATGTAACATTGGGCCATTTATTATCTCTCGGTCCAGACTAACCCAAAGGATACTTTTGTGGAGTAAACAGGAGAGTAGAATGTAATAGATGCTGCTTTGAACTTTTCTGTAAGAAAAGCAGCATATAAATCTAATGGGGAAAAAAGTTTGGTAAGCAGAAGTGTTTATGGCAATTGTCCCAAGTACTTTACTTTAAAAACAAGATACAGAACTTCTACCCATCTTGAAACTATAGAAAGATTCAGAATAATCACTAAATGATCCATGTTCAAACTGGTGCACTTCAGATGTGTCTGGTTCTAAAGCCATATTCACTGGATGCAGATTCTCAGAATCAAATGCATATGAGAAATATCCTGTACATCAGGGCTGGGCAATTATGGCCCTTTTATGAACTGTGGACTTCAATTCCCAGAAGCTCAGGAATTCTGGGAATTGAAGTTCATTGGTCATATAGGGGCCATAGTTGCCCAGCCCTGCTGTATATCTTACAATGCTACCACAGGTAGAAGTCAATTCTTGTGGACATTTTTGGGCCTTCTATTTTGGCAGCTTCTTTTTCCCAACTAGGTAAAGCAAATAAAATAAATGTTTTCTTTAAAAAACGTGTGTAGTACACCTTTGAAGCTAAATTATGATAGCCATATACATCACCAGCACATCATAAAAGCAAAGGATATTTAAAAGGCATTGAAAGAAATACAAAGCAGCAGCGAAATAGAGGTCATCTAAAGCCAAGAAAAATGTACAATATTTTAGCAAGCTAGGAAAAATAGCCTAGTTCACGAGGGAGATGCAATTTCTGAAAATACCTTGTCTCAAAGCCACCCACCTTGCCGCCAAAGTTGGAGGCATCCAGAACTGACTGAGCAGTTCTTTATGGAAGAAGACATTCCTTCAGGTGCTGAGATCGTGAGCCAACATAACTTTAAGTACTAGCAAAATGTACTCATTTATAGATGTTCCAGTTAATAGGCTCACTGTTGTATTCAGAGCCAGATAATACTTAAATAAACCACTGGTTTTATTTCAGATCTAACACTAAGCCATCAATTATAATTTACTAATCCTAGAGGCTACGGTTCTAAACCAAAACCAAACATGATATAGGTATAGCTTAACACATGTGAATATCCTCTGATAGTAATCTGGTTTTACATTAATAAAAAAGAAAAAAAAAGGTCAGGTGATGGGGGGGTGGGGAGAAAGTCACATCTAGGAGCAATCCTTACTTTGATTCATTAAACCACCAGTAATCACACCATCGAATTGCAGATCCAAGCCATTAGGTGAAGCATAAACATAACTACGTTTTCCACCAGTAATATCACAAACTAATCTGAGTAGGAGATCAGTATAGTGGTCTCCATCAAGCCCACAAGTGACTTCAAGTTACTATTTCGAATATAATAACTTTTGGGAGACGAGAAGGATGGAGAGTTGTAAGTTACCGCAACATTAGACCAGAAAAGCTTTGCAAAACCACAACATGAATGTCTTAGGGTACAGCAGCAATTTCCCAACTTCTTCTAGAAAATATATATTCCAGAGGAATATCTGCTTTGGCTACAGTACAAAAAGAAAGCATGGTTGAATATGTTCATAAAGTTGGAGGAAATCTTTTAGGTCCTCTATTTTTTTCTTGAGAATATTGCGAACAAGGGCAAACAAGATAGATTCAATTTCAAATTCAGGGCAAAGATCCTTTGGTTGCGCAGCAGACTAAAGCACTGTGTAAAGCGCTGTTAAGTAACACCAGCTGCCTGCAATTACTGCAAGTTCAAATCTCACCAGGCTCAAGGTTGACTCAGCCTTCCA
>JANHZT010001849.1:104588-115957 GCA_032468215.1 Stegonotus admiraltiensis | reverse complement strand
GGGAATGGAGATTTTGCAATATCCTTCCCCTGGAGTGGGGTGGGAATGGAGATTTTGTAGTATCCTTCCCCTGCCACACCCACCAAGCGACTCCCACAGAAACGGTAGTAAAAAAATTGAATTCCACCACTGGTCTGGATATTTTGAAAGTTGCCTTAAAGAGTATGAATTTAATTTTTTTATATTAAAATGAACTTAATACAGGAGAACATTCTAACTGTGCAGATGAAGATTAGCAAAGTGGCATGGAAAAGGACCTTTGAAGAACGTGGTCATATTTTGGGGAGTTGTTTTGCTTATGAGATAGTTTTTCAAGTTTTTACTTTCCTTTTTCATTCATATAATAGGTTGGGATTTATAAGGGGGATATTAAATGAGTAAGAAGTGTGCTGCAACTAAGGTAAGATTGAGATTGTTATATGTATATAGCAAGACCAATGAACAACCTTGACAATGAACTGGAACAAAATATTTATTCAGCCCAAAAGGAGAAATTAAAGAGATTTATTTTGGAGTGAAAATATAATTCATTACTGAAGTGGAGATGGGCACTACAACCTGGGAAAAGTATTTGTCTGTTAAAGCATTTGTTCTTTCTTTAAAAATAATTTTTATTAAAGTTTTTTTTAAACAAAAAAGAAATTTTTACAATTTTCTTCTTTTCAACATTTTTGTATCAGTAAATATTTCTTACATATCCATTTTTCTTCCTTACTTCAATTTGCCATTTATACATATGATTCTAATATTGATTTATATACACAAAGATAACAATGTACTCAATTTCAATCATACATTCTGTGTCCGTTCCATTTCCACCTTTTTGTTACTACATTTCAACTCCTATATCTTCCTCATTTACTCTTTCCTTGCCCTTTATACCTCTCCTCTAACCATTCATACCATTTCTCCCATACCATGTAGTGTTCTGTTTCCTCCTTTTCTTGTATTTCTTTTGTGAGTTTGTCCATCTCTGTGCACTCCAGAACTTTTCTAATCAAATTTTCTTCCATTGGTGTATTATTATTTTTCCAATTTTGTGCATATATTATTCTTGCCACTGTTGTAATATCTATAATTAAATACTGTATTTTTTTTGTCATATGTCCCTGGAAGTATTCCTAACAAAAATATTTTTGGCTTCATCTCTATACGCTGTCTGGTTATCTCTTCTAAATATATTCTAATTTTACTCCAATACTGTTTGGGGCACGTCTTAAGCAATTTGTTCTTAATTAATCAATTTCTAGTCATAGTTTTCTCTGGAGGAAATCTGTTGAAATAGCCTTTCAAACCTGTTAACTTTTTAGCTACAGTAATACAAGATTGTACAATCGTGCTATCCTAAGCCACAAATTATTCCAATACTTTTTAGCCTAGTGAATTTTTAAAACAAATCATGGTGCAACCTTTTCTCCACAAAGCTCCCTTACATCCATCTCTGAGCTCCTTTAAACAAGCAGCCATTTCAGCTAATATATTTTTTTGCATCCTATGTAAAAGACAAACAAACAGTAGCCAAGCAAAGCCTTCTCTTTCTGAACTAGAGGTACATACAGATACTGTACTTGGTCAGTCAATCAGGGCTAACTTGTTTGCCAATAACCTAATTGTCCTGTCCTCTTAGATCTTCTTTTAATTACTGGTAAACTGATTTGGAAAACTGAATCATAAGTGCTTTCAAGAAAAGTGTTGAATCAAATGAGCTCAAATTCTGAATAGATCTGAATCAATTGGATCAAAGACAATCTACAGATCCTTACTGTATTTTCTGCTGTAACTTTTTCTAGCATATGTTTTTAAAGAATTATACTTATCCCTACTGGTACTTTTAAAATAGTATATGCACCTTTCCCAAGTACACACACACATTTTGAACAGGAAACAATGGTTGTTATCTTTCAGGCTTCATGCCAATGTATTCAGGAACTTGCTTAAAACAGAAGCTCATAGACACAACATGGTTAGACTAGTTACTTTTCTGCAGACAAAGAGGAAACCATATACATTGTGAAGATCTGCTACTGCAGAGAAGAACAGAGCCATTTAAAGCTGTGTGCTTGGGAATTAGACTGTGAGGACTTTCCTCCTGCTTTTCTGAGTCAAAATATATTGGCCTTTCTTCCAGGTCTGTGGAAAGATCTTCCCTTGGCTGAGAACTGCTAGTTCTTGCCTCACAATCCTTATAATCTTTAGCTCCATTGAATACTGTAACAGTCTGTTTTGGCACATTGCACCATTTTGTTCCCACTGCCATTCTTGATGATTTTCTTTAAATGTTCTTAGCTAAGACGTAACATCTAAATTATGTTATTTCTAAATTTCGATAATTTTCCATATGTAAAAAAAAAAGCATGTGCAGATTTTATTCAAATTGTGCCCGCTTTCTTTTGTGGTAAGGTACCTTAACTCCAGTGGTGGAATTCAATTTTTTTTACTACTGGTTCTGTGGGTGTGGCTTGGTGGGCATTGCAGGGGAAGGATACCACAAAATCTCCATTCCCACCCCACTCCAGGGGAAGGATACTGCAAAATCCCCATTCCCTCCCCACTCTGCGGCCAGCCAGAGGTGGTATTTGCTGGTTCTCCGAACTACTCAAAATTTCCAAAACCAGTTCTCCAGAACCTGTCAGAACCTGCTGAATAGCACCGCTGCTTAACTCCTTCAGTGATCTGTTAAGTGACCAGCATGAAAAAAGTGGTCCTTTGAGAAATAATTGTGTCATCTAATTAATCTTTGCTCAATCTTTGGAAATATAAGTTTAGGATTTTACAACAATATATACATTCATCTTCCTGTGAACTGGAGTTGAAAATGGTTGAACTAGGGAAGAGTTAATTCCCCAGTGTTTGTCACTGAGAGATGATTCAAGAAAAAATAATTTTTGAAGGACACAAACGTGTTTTTAGGTGAGCAGATTTACAGTCTTGTCTAACATGCTACATGTGCAAAAAGATGGGAGAAATGGGATTGTGGGAAATATTTGAAGGAACTACCTGACACTTCTTCACTCTTCAAAACTTGATATTGCTTTGAAGATTCTCTGAAAGAGGTTTTCCTGAACAATAGGTGTGTTTCCAGGAATATATGAGTGATTCAGTATTATGACTAACTCCTTGCCACACTTGTCTTTAACACGTAGAAGGCTTTTGAGACAAGCAGCATTGGGAAAATATATCCCAATTTCTTTTATGTTCAGAGCACAACTTGATCTCAATTTTAAAAAAATGTTTTAGCTCTTCCCAAAAACAACATTTTGTCGTAATTTCAAGGAATTTTCAGTTATTCGTGTTATATATAAATATACGTATGTAATATATGTAAAATTAGGATGATATTGTACTTTGTTTTATGGTTTTTTAAAACAGTGGATAACAAACCTGAACAGTGTATGTGAGTTCAAATGAATATTTTACAGTTTTCACATACATTCATGTGATGGCATTCTGTCCATATGAACGTAAATGTGCAAGTTTTGATTTCTTATTATCCAGAAACAGGATATTTTCACAAAACCTTTGTTTATGTTCAAAGGAAGAGGAAAACTACTAGTATCCTTAAAATAATACACAAGCTGAACAGTCTTGACATAAAATGACGTTAGAAATGGCAGATGTTTCCACTGCCTCTTTTTATCTTGCTACAAATCTATGCAAATGCATTCACCACAGGTACAGTTATACTTAAGATCCCTATCGATTTTATACTAGATGCTGCTAACAGACAATCTAAACATAGAAACATTAAGGTAACGTGTAGCTTCTAGTGGTATTTAAAATGGTCTGAACAATTTCCATATAAACATTTCTCTTAGATCCCGAAGATAATTGCTTGATTTGATCGCTTTAATCCAAACCAGAACACACATATGAATTACTAGCACGTGCAATCCACTGGTGAAAATCTGATTGCTTAGACTATACAGTGGCTTTTGTTGCTTGACATGAGCTGTTCTCAACAGCAGACTAACCTGTTAAGGGCCATAAAATTTAAGGAACTGCATCTAAATAAGCAATTTTTGTTCAACAGACAATCAAAACAATCAAGCCTATTTATTTGTGTCCCCATGTATTTGTAACCATCTCATGTATTCATACCCATGTTTATACATTTCATGTATTCACAAACATGTTTATACTTTTTCTGTAACCTTATATATGCTTGACAAAATTAATAAAATAAAAATGAATAAATACATTATTTGAAGCTACTGGTTAACTTGTTTTGCTTTAAGTGTATGTGTGTGTGTGTGTGTACACACACACACACACACACACACACTTTCTTCTTTTGTTGTAGGTTTTGTGTGTATTTTTCTTCAACCGGGTATTTTCCTACATATTGCAGCCATAGCTCAGTGAAATCACATCCACTATCCTAGGCTTCTTCAGTCAGCAAGCAAGCATTTTGCTGCCTATTGGGAGACTAATATAGATCTATTTCGGACTGATTGGTCCTCATCAGTTAGCCACACCCTTACCATATATTCCCTCCCCGTAGAGGCTAAGTATTTGCTTTCTTCTTTTGTCGTAGGTTTTGTGTGTATTTTTCTTCAACCGGGTATTTTCCTACGTAACCAAGTTTGCAGCCATAGTGATTTCAGTGAAATCACATCCATATATATATTTATATATATTCTTGCATTCCAGCCAATACTATTTTTGCCATAAGGATTCTTTGAATCTGTCTATAGTTGTGCTAAGCCTAGTTATTTCAGAGAGGAAGGCAGGGAAGCAGCCTTCCTTGTACCAGCTGGAAGACTAAAAACAACACTACATGAATCAACCAACTACCTGTACTGCTGGTATGTGAAAATGAGTCAGCTGATTGAGGAGAGAGTAATGGCCATTTGTATTGAACAGAGAAGGCCAATATATAGACCTGTCCTTCTTGATTTCATGCTTATCAGCTGTGAGAGACTCTTCAAACTTGGTTGAAGCTTTCCAGAGATTTGACAGAACATGGTTAGGACTTTTAACCCTGTTCTGCCATAACTCAAGAACAGAAGCCAATATGAACAGCTGACAATCAATGAGACTTTAGGCTGATTCCAGAACTTATACATCCACCATCTATACTTCTTACGTTTCCCTCTGTGTAATGGTAATCCTGCCATTTCCCCCCCACATATACTTCTTTAAGTATGTGACAATCATAGGTTTATATTCATTGCATTCAGTGGTGAAATCCAAATTTTTTTACTACTGGTTCTGTGGGTGTGGCTTGGTGGGCGTGACAGGGGAAGGATACTGCAAAATCTCCATTCCCATTCCATTCCAGGGGAAGGATACTACAAAATCCCCATTCCCTCCCCACTCCTGGGGCTATTGAAAAATCTCCATTCCCACCACACTCTGGGGCTAGTCTGAAGTGGCATTTGCCAGTTCTCTGAATTAATCAAAATTTCTGCTACCGGTTCTCTGAACTGCTCAAAATTTCTGCTACCAGTTCTTCAGAACCTGTCAGAACCTGCTGGACTTCACCCCTGATTGCATTCCTACTCTGGCTCTAGCTACTAGCAAATCTTTAACAACAGATGTGTTGAGTTAAAACTCACATCATAAGCCTATCAAGGTAAATTTTTAATTCAAGAAATCTACCATGTTTCCCTGAAAAGAAGACCCTGTCTTATTTTTTTTGAACCCTGAAATAAGCGCTTGGCCTTATTGCCATGTGCTCAAAAGCCCGATTGGGCTTATTATCAGGGGATGTCTTATTTTGGGGAAAACCAGGTAGTGAATGCCAATTTGGTAAAATCTTTATGAGAGTTCTAGAATTAGGGATAATAAGGAAAAGGGAATTCACAACTAGGGAAAGATGCTTTGGATCTGGCACAGCTGTACTTACTTACTTACTTACTTACTTACTTAATTTATTTGCTATAGCCACCCAATTCCATCAAGTGACTCTGAGCTGTTTATATTTTAATTATAAAACAATTTAAAAACTTTAAAACAATAAAACATCCATAAAATAAATATGCATTTGCATAAATATGCATTTGTGGCATTTTAAAGAGCTTGTGACTTTTCCTGGTTTCTCATAGTACCTGCACAGTGTCAGAAAAAGATGTAGGCATTAAAGATGTGGCAACATTACTGTGAGAAAGCAACCATGTGCACATCAGTCCAAAGGACTTTTTGCTCTCTGAATCTGAATATGGCACAGTTTTACCCACAACCAGGTTCATCCAAGATTCAGAATGTATAATACTATTGATTTAAATTACATGAATCTTTTGCATCGCTGTGTTGTCTAAAAAAAAACCCAAATAATTTTAAGTTATATTTAAAAAATAAAATGTAATTAAAATAAAATAAAATTTATAATATTATAAATTATAATTTATAATATTATAAATAAAACAATGTTTTAGAAAAAAATATTTTTTTCTCAAATGCTGTGAAGTAGAAACAAGGCAGATGATTCTGTATACACAACATGAACTGGGTGTTTAGAGGTATCAGGATGATCAACCACATTTTACAGCAAGCGATGCACACATGTGAGGTGGTTTTTATCTCCAGTGGCCTATTCACAAATGCACATATTTCATAACGGATCCTGATAAGAATCTCCAAGAGGTTTCTTCTTCTATGATATGAAAACAGAATTCTGCTTTAAAAACGGCAAACAATTCAAGGTAGCTTGGCACACAACAAATATGAGAAACCCCTGACCACAGACTGCCTTTAATGTGAACCCAAGATTTGAAATTACTCACATCTTCCGATACTTGTCAGAGTTCAAACAGGAAACCTACTTTTTCCTCAAATGTCAACAACATTTTTTATGAGCGTTCTGAGGTAAAGCCATGATATAAAGAACTGACACTCCTGTAGCTTTTAAGATCTAATAGGAGTTGCTATTTATGTATCATTCATGAATATGTGGAGATCCTAATCACATGGCTAAAGAGAACTGTCGGGTTGCTTCAATAGGAAATTATTTTCTCCCTAAACCCACCAAATGTACTTATATTTTCAAAGTTAAAAAAATAAACTTATAAACGTTTCTTTTGAGGTTTCAAAATGGAGCCATGACCAAATAAAACCAAACAAATTATCCCATTTATTCATGTTTCTTTCAATCTTTCCAGCATTTCTTCACATGCTTTACTTTCATGTCTTTTCCTAGGAACAGTCCTACCGAGTGTGATGCGGTACATGTAGTCAAGGTATTATTTTCTCCAATCTGGTGATCTTCTCAAGTGTTAAGATGATAGGCTCTCCCTTACAACCATGGTAACCTGCCTTCTCCAGTTCTTAAATCAGCAGAAACATAACATGACATAAACACAACTCACTCCACTAGAGAGAAGTTCCCTGTGGATGGGGTCTAGCATGAGTCTGAAAGCTCAGAAGACAAAACCTCTGATCCAGTGACTGACCCAGATTGGATCCTGACATAAACTGTATTGACTGAGCCTTGCCTTAAGGCTGAGTCCAGGAATTGAAAGAATCCTTATGGTTTTAATATGGAACAAGGTAAAGGCTGCAGTTAGTGGATTCTCCAGCTGTGTCTCTTCTCCAATCGAGCATCACTGACAGGAAAAATAAATTCTAAAGATGGTCACTCTATAAACAGGTCCTTGAGCCTGTAAGTTGCTTTTAAGTTGTTCAAGTGGCAGTGAGTAGTGTGGAGATTCTGTGCACTAGTGACCTGTCTCTCATGTTTTCCTGAATATGGAGCTGATTTGGAATAGCCATAAAACTCAAGTCTCCAAAACAGTCTGGCCGAGAGATTGGTGAAATGGAGGAGGGGAGTACATTGAGTCTGGATGAGGCTCTCCAAGGATATTGGGGATACTTCCTCCTGCTGAGTGTTATTTGTGCTGTTTCAAAGAGTAATAGCCCCACATATATAAGGAGCTTGTTAAAAATCTGACAAGCACTTTGGAATATGCAGACTTTACACAAGCAATCCTTTCTTGAAACCAAGTAATAGGTCTCTCCTACAGACTAAGCCAAAATGGCCATGGAAGATATAGCCCAGTGACATAAGCAACTTCAAGTAGTCGCAGCCCCTGACAAGTCATCATAAACATCATCAACGAGGCATAGAAGAATATTCATATGGCAAGAATGATGTTGGGAGAAAGGTAAGAACACGGATTAAAAATTGATACAATTAAAAACAAATGCCAGGTGTCTAGATAGTGGGTTGGATATGAGCTGAATGCAATATCATGAAGCTATGTCTTTTAAAAGTTAGTAAGCTATCTCCATCCCAAGGTTTGTGAGATATGCCACCAGGCTTAGAAATTTGGGCTTGGACAATCTGGAATTGCACCACCTGTGGTCTGATTTAAGCATAGTACACAAAATTGTCTGCTACAATGTCTTGCCTGTCAATGACTTCTTCAGTTTCAACCACAATAGTACACGGGCAAAGAATCAATACAAACTCAAGGTAAATCGCTTCAAACTCGATTTCAGGAAATATGATTTCAGCAACAGAGTGGTCAACGCCTGGAATGCTCTACCCGACTCCATTGTTACAGCCTCAAACCCTCATAGTTTCAACCTCAAGCTGTTTACTGTGGACCTCACTCCATTCTCAAGAGGTCCATAAAGGGGGTGTGAATAAGCGCACCAGCGTGCCTACTGTCCCTTTCTTACTGTCCCCATTTATTTGTATTTACTTCCTTTGTTTATGTTTATGTTCATACCTATACCCTGTTTCCCCCCAAATAAGATCCCCTGATAATAAGCCCAATTGGGCTTTGAGTGCATGGCAATGAGGCCAAGCGCTTATTTCAGGGTTCCAAAAAATATAACACAGGGCCGTATTTTTGGGGAAACACGGTACTTGTTATCTGGTACATGTTTGACAAATAAATAAATAAATAAATAAACAAACAAACAAACAAATAAATAAATAAATAAATAAATATTTGAGGGTGAACCTATAATTCTCAAGCTCTCATGTAGCACAACAACCACCACTGAGTTGAAGACCTGAGTTAGTCAAAGGCAGTTTCCTTTGTTTAATGTTCATTTTCCTGTATGTATGAATTCTTCAGTTCCCTTAAAAATCTAGCAACCTGAACAGTTGCATGTAATTACAACCTTCTATTGCCTTGGCTGGACAGATGGCACAAGCATTTTGTTGCTATTTCTCAGCAGAACAACTGAAAAAATATGGGTTTTTGTGATGATCAACTTAATACAGAACTTCTGAGTCTGCTTTGGAATTAATCCACATGTTGTCAGAATAATAAAACAGTTTTAACATCAATCTAATATAATATGTGCATGAATGTGGTAAGAGCAATTCCTGATTTGTTTTTTTAAATATCCATATTAAATTGCATAGTAAAACAAATGTGTTAGGCCTAGTTTATGGTTTGGCCAAGGCCCCACATCAAACAGCAAAAGAGAAAAAGACTATGTTCTAAAGGAAAGGGAGAGAAATGGCAAAGATTATGTTGTATTAGAGTATAAAATTGCACTAAATAAGGAATGTATTATAATGATTGATGGACAAAAGGAAGATTAAATTTGGATGCCAATTCTGGATTTAGAAAAGTGTCTCAGCAAATTTGGATATGGGGGCCAATTCTGAATCAACATTTAGAAATTTAAAGCTTAATCATTCATGTTGACTGTCACTGGAAAACAATAGTCATAACTACTTTGGGGGCATATTTGACCAAAATCAATGAAATGTTCTGGTGTAGTAACCATGTAAACAGATGAAGTCTGCAAAATATAATCATGCAATAGACTTGGTGGTTGGTACTGGATGTACTTAAACCTTCTCTCTGTGGGTATGTTATGTTTCAAAGCCACTGCCTGTCTTATCTCCTGGATTCATGGGAGGATATTTGCAGAGCTAATTGCCCTTTCAGGTAGGGTCAAGACTTTACAGATTTCTCACATAAATGCATATCTCTCTGGTCTTGTAGGGGCAATTTTGATGAAGATGACATATCTAGGAAGGGTTTCAGAAAGATAGCAATTGTATCAGAGTCAATCATTTTTGTTCTCTCTCAGCAGAGGTTGAGTAGATACTGATGGGTGACCATCTGTATTAATATACTAATTGTTTTCTTAAATACAGTTTTAGGCTTAAGTAACACTTTCTCCCCAGTGAAACGGAATTAGGCAGTATGAAAATACAATAAAAATGAACAAATCTCAGAACTGCTATCCAAGCTTCAAGAGGGGAGATTGGCACTAATTGGACATATATCTGTCCCAGTCTGATTTGTTCCTTGTTTATTACTGGTTTAAATATGAAGCTTGTCTCCAGAGCTAATAACACACTCACTTTTTTCTCTTAGAGATATGTTTCTCTCTCTCTCTCTCTCTCTGAGTATGTATGTGACTTTCTTGCTTGTTCCAGGTACATTTGTAGGAACATACCAGAGCTTTATTTCCAATAAGATGTCACTAAACTGGATTATCTGAAGGAATTGATTCCCATAATGCTACTGGGTGGTGGGAAAATGAAGAACAGCTGATGACTGTTGACACTGATTGAATGTATATAAAGGGAGAAAATTAGCCCATGGGGAAAATGGCTTGATTGGGAAAAATTCCTTGATGATTTATGAATGACAGATGAAAAATGCTACACTGTAAGAAAGGACACACAGGCAGTTATATGACTATCATCTTGTTCTGTGCTTGTCATTCTGAAATAGGTTTTGTGGTGTGTATAATCAAGAGGCAGACCATATGGCAAACTCCTGTAATTGTAAAAAGAATCCAGCTGGTGCTATTCCTATTAGTAGAGATACTTGCCGAGATGGCCACATGTGGAGAAGAGGAGGAAGATGTCATTGCTCACAATGAAGCTGCATAGATGAACAATCATATCCATTATTTGTGATTAGAAATGTGTAAGAGGTTGGGGACAATTCTGGGAGAAAGAATAAATGGGACTTCTGCTTTCTGCTACTGCACCATAAACATATCCCTAGTTGCAGGAATGCATACGTTGCATGAATTGCCACAGCTACTCTAGCATTTCCCATTTTGCTGGATTAGAGGCTGTCTTCACCCCATTTTCAAACTGACATCCAGATTTAGGAAGCAGCTTGCCTAAATTGTGATTTGCCTTCAGAAGTTGTGAGTGCTCCATCACTGGAGGTTTTTAACAAGAGATTGGACAACCATTTATTCGAAATGGTGTAAAGTCTCTTGCTTGAGCAGGGAATTGGACTAGAAGATGTCCAAAGTCCTCTCCAATTCTGTAATTCTGTTGTTGTGCTTTGGCTGGATCCATGATGACTTAAACAATTTGAATAAGATACTGGTAAGTGAGACTAAATATGTTATGCCATAAGCCAGTGGTAGGCAAACTTGGCTCTTTCACACCCTGTGGACTTCAACTCCCAGAATTCCTAAGACAGCTTGGC
>JANHZT010001849.1:54636-65822 GCA_032468215.1 Stegonotus admiraltiensis | reverse complement strand
TAGAATAGAATAGAATAGAATAGAATAGAATTTTATTGGCCAAGTGTGATTGGACACACAAGGAATTTGTCTTGGTGTATATGCTCTCAGTGTAGCATATACAGTGTAGCAGAAAAGATATGTTCATCAAGAATCATAAGGTACATAGAGGTTTCTGTTTTTCTCCAGCCTAAAATAGAGGCAATATACAATGCAAATTTTAGACAGATGTAGATATCAAATCATACTGAACTGTTTTCAGAGTGACTAAGTTGAACGACTTCAAACTAAAATATGACCTCTGCACATCTCTAGTTGTTATAAAGCTTACACATGAACTTACGTGCACTTTCACTGAATTTAGTAAAACGTTGAAAAATTATTTCTATATTGTGTCTGACGTGATGAATTATTTATGAGCTATGCAGCACACACTTTGAAAGAATACTATTACATGATTGACTTTGTTTTGCAGGCTAAAGTGAATAATTCCAGTCTGATTGGTTTAGGATATACTCAGATTCTGAAGCCAGGTATGTACAGATTAAATGTTTTTAATTGACATGATTGACATTTAATTGATATGATTGACATTTTTTTAATTTAAATATTTTTTTGCCAATAATTAAATTGTTGTGTGCCATTTATATGAAACCTGTAATGAAAACTAATCAGTTCGTTCAGGCTCTGAATTTTCATTTAATTGAAGAAATATTCTGTTACTACCTTTGCCAAAGGGTTAAAGCCAGCAAATGCTACCTTCTATGAATTCATAAAATTAAGTCCTGATGTATCTATTTTTTTATCACAAAACTAAATCTAAATAGATAAGAATCATAGATATTCTGATCAATCCTTAACTTTATAAGTATTGCAGCAATTTAGTTGGATTCATTGCGTATCAGGAAAGGTAAATGTGTCTCTCCATAAGTTCCTTTTTATAGAACTTCCAACATTCTTCCTAATCAGGTTCTTTGAAATATCCTTGCAATGCTTACAAATCAGTGCTAATAACTTTTCTCTCATTTCCTGCCTAGGTATCAAATTGACATTGTCTGCTTTACTGGATGGGAAGAATATTAATGCAGGTGGCCACAAGCTGGGTCTAGGACTGGAATTCGAAGCATAAAAAAGGGATTTTACCATCACTAATTCTGAAACACTATACAGCATAGCTACCTTCTGGATTTAGTGTATTTTTCAATGTTTTATGTCTGGGATGCAATTATTGCTGTGTGTCAGTCATATTAAATCTGGTTAAAGGCTAAACCTCAGAGCATGTATTTTCAGAGAAAGATGGAATTACTTTCTCTAGATCCGGGCATTTGGGGTATATTGTTGGTTGAAGCTACGTGCTTATCAACTCTTGTATGAAGGAATTACCTTTCGTAAAATTGATGATGATTGTAGTGGAAGACACATCTGAAATTCATGCTGTGAAAATGCTGATTCATCACAGGATGCAGAAAACACAATTTTCTGCTATCTAAGTCATCAGGCTTTCATTCTCTAATGGAGCGTTCACGTTTATTCAAGAGACTGTCAAGGCAGGTGCACACCCATTTAAGTTTCACTTTTCTCTCCTACAGCTCTTTTACACTCAACAGCTTTAGAGTGCTTTAGAATGTTCACGTTGTACTATTTTGGTGTGTAGGAAGTTTGATGTAAATCAGCCAATCCGACTTAAAATTTCACATCCTTTCCCTTGCACTGATTATTGAGAAGCTTGTACAACAGAGCAATGAACCCCAAAAAAGCTGTTGTTATTGTAATCCCTTAGTGGCACTGCATTAAACAAAATGGACTTTTGTTTTATCACTTTTTTTTAAAGCAGTTTTAATGGATACATCTTCAGTCTTCCATTTTTATGTGTATGGAACTAGACCCTAAATGCTGTACTGGACACCACTTAAAATTAAAGATAAAGTACATCTTCCTTCCAACATAAATAAAACATCTTCATCTCTAATTGTGTCTGTCTTATTAACTAGTTTTAACATTCCTATTTGGGAGTTTATGAAACACTCTAGCTTTTCCATTGATAACTAGTGAAACAGACTTCTGTGAAACAGTTCTGCTTATTTTAATAGAATATCTTTTCAAAAACCATTGCCCTCCCATGTGGTGCATTTCAACATCCTTAATTGGCAATTAAATTGCACAAAAAAGCACTATGTAAGGATTTTTATCTTCTCATAGATATAGTTGTGCATGCTTGCTTCTGTTTCTGGAATTAAAGCAAGTGTGGTTATAGTATGAAGTGCAAACTGAGTTTTTGGGTGATTTCGGTCAGATCACCGCGTGAATCCATGATAATTGTCTCAGATGAACATGAAGTAACTTGATATTCTTGATCTTGCCTTGATCTCTAAATTAACGTATTCTAGAGATTTTTCTACACCAATTTAGACTTCTATAAATCTTTCTAATCCTTCCTTCCAAATGGTGAGCCCCTAATTCTAATATGTGAGGTATGGCACTACCAGTAGGTATTTTTCTTAAAAAAGAAAAAAAGTGTTGAGCAAAATGGGCTTACTTGGCCCTTTGTAAGATTCCATGAATAATGCAAGGCGATATAAAACCGTGGCAGGAAATAAAGTCTAAGCCAGTGGAAAAATATTAAGAGAATAATGTTGATTTGAATGTTGGCGTTTTAAGAAATTTAGCATAATAAAAGTGAGAGGCCAGTTAAAACAGTCATTGTCAAGTCAAAGATATGATCCTTTCGGTTTGTCAATATGGTAAATAAATGTTTATGGAGACAATTACTTCAATTATTCTGAACATAGGATAACATCCATGAATCATATGCTAAGTTATAGCTATACCTTTGGATATTTCCTGCAAGAATATAACACACTTGTGCATATATACAAAAGGAAAAGCTGTAGGTGTCATATGAGTGCATGTTAAGAGTACTATCCAACTTGCTATTTGCTACCGTAGTAGAAAATGGAATTTCTTTTGAGTACTGTAGATATGAATTACATTATGCTACAGAATAAATACAGAAAAGGGACGTGGTGGCTCAGAGGCTAAGGCGCTGAGCTTGTTGATCAGAAGGTCGGCAGTAGTTTGAATCTCTAGTGCCGCATAACGGAGTGAGCTCCCGTTACTTGTCCCAGCTTCTGCCAGCCTAGCAGTTTGAAAGCATGTAAAAAATGCAAGTAGAAAAATAGGGACCACTTTGGTGGGAAGGTAACAGCGCTCTGTGTGCCTGCTGTGTTTAGTCATGTCGGCCACATGACTACGGAGACATCTTCGGAAAGCGCTGGCTCTTCGGCTTTGAAACGGAGATGAGTACCGCCCCCTAGAGTCAGGAATGACTAGCATGCATGTGCAAGGGGAACCTTTACCTTTACCTTGCAGAAAAAATGTGAATTCTAGGCCTGCCTTAGGCATGAAAGTTGGTTGGGTGACTTTGGATTGGTCACTCTCAGTTCAAACCCACCTCACAGGCTGGCTGTTGTGGGGAAAACATGAGATAGGATTATAGGTAATCCTCACTTAATAACTATTATGACAGATTTCAACAAAAGTAGTTAAGCCACAGTAAACAACCCAAACAACAAAAAACACAAGTAGAGGCAGATGTAGGGTCTCCTGCTTGGGCAGGGGGTTGGATTCGATGACCTGCAAGGTCCCTTCCTTGGTCCTTCCTCCCCTCCAAGGTCCCTGTTAATCTGTTAAGGCAAGCCACTTGAATATAAAACTGAGCAAACCCCATTCCCTACTAGCACTGATGATGTTACCTAGTTTGGGTAATGAAGCATCTGCAATAAAACAAGCTCGGGAAACCCCACATTCTATTTTCCAAGCAAATTACGTTAGAGTTCGTACAGTATTGTACCATCAAACCCGGAAAAAAAAATGCCAGGCCCCTTAGGGCAGGGGTGGGCAAACTTGAATCTTTTACAACCTGTGGACTTCAACTCCCAGAATTCCTGAGTCAGCCAAGCTGTCTTAGGAATTCTGGGAGTTGAAATCCACAGGTTGTAAAAAGAGCCAAGTTTGCTTACCCCTGCCTTAGGGGATTTCGGATTTTTATTAGAATCCGTGAGAGATGGAAACGTGAAGAGTGACATACACCGGCTTTCCATTTCCAACAGAGGATTTTTTTTTGTATAAGAAACCCGGAAGTGTCGTATTCAGACGCGGCGTCGCTCTACAAACGACACCGCACAGATACCTTCGCAAGGAAATTAAGGGTGGGGGAGGAGCCTGAGCAGCTCAGGGGAGGCGGGGCTCGTTTCGTCAGAGGCTTCCCCCTCCTTGCCGAACGCAGTTGCCTAGCAGCGCGGGTGGGCGGGCCTGGAGGAAGCCACCTCCCCCGGCGACGGTATGGCGGACACCGAGCAGAAAGCAGAGCGTACCGCGATGGGGGAGGCGCCGTCGCTGTCGTCCTTGGCGCGAACGTCGCTTTTTCTGTTGCTCCTGGCCTTTCCGCTTCGGGGCCAGCTTTCAGACGGTGAGGCGGGAAAGGCGGCTAAACGGCGTGCGCCAAGTGGCGGCGGAGAAAGCGGCGAGTCCGGGTTCGGCTAGGAAGATTGGCTGGAGGAAAGTCACGCTGTCCCATCGCCTCCCTCAACCCCTTTTATAAGCCTTGGGCCACCTGCTTCTCTCTGCCCCGTAGACGGCTTGGACCACGCACCTATTGTCCATAGCCCGGCGGAGTGTCCGTTCTGGTTGGGAACGATGGGGCTTGTGCCTCAATACATCCGGAAGGCTTCCGCCTCTTTTGTTCCGCCTCACCCGGTGAATCTCGGCGCTGCCGAGAACGGGAGCCTCTCCGGCATAGGAGGAGGCTTCTGGGGAGGAAAGTGGCGCTTTCTTGCTTTTTGTTGGTTCGGACGGGTCTGCCTGGGTTGCCCCTAAACCTGGCTCCCGCCTAATGAACAAGTTCTGTATAAATATTATAAAGGGATAATAATAATAGTAGAGAACTGCGTACAACGGCTCTGAAAGAAAGGCAGTTTTTAAACATTTCTGTCTTTCTCAAACACGCTACGTATCTACACAGTTTGTGAATGTAGGTTTATAGAGAATGAGGCAAATTCTGCTTCCTCTTTTGGTTCAACTGCTGTTATGTTCCTATTTGTGTAATGGAGGGAATTGCATGACTTTGCAGGGATTCTAACCGTCCTTTTGAGTAATAATATGTGTGTGTGTGTTTTTTTTTATACATACGTGCACCTAAGTTGTAATGCTGTTTAGTTTTGAGGCAAGTTAAATGGCTGGGTTTCTGGAAAGGAAAAGACAAGGCAACTTCCATGCATTCTTAATTCTTGCTACTTAAGCATGGAGTAAAGGTTAGTTCATAGAATAATTACACAATTTACGAATAGTTCTTGGGTTGATACTACGCACATTTGGGCATTGGGAGCTTGGTTAGTGAACCCATTTCAAGAAGAAAGGGTAGCTTGGCAATCCTGTTCGATAACTTCATTCATTTCCTAGCTACCTTTATAGGGCAACATGATACAGAAACATAATATTATTAAATATAATTGTAGATGAGAACAGATTCCAGTACAATTTAAGTACCTGTTAAGAAAAAATCTTTTAAACTACAAATCAGAAAATAGAATAGCTAATTTCTAAAAGCAGCCATAATGTTGTCACTTGTGTATCTTTCAGGAGGCAATTTAGTAGAGTGATGCCATCACTAGGAAAACTCTTATTTCTAATGCCATTTGTACCGATAGTAGTGGTAGACTCATTAGCAGCCTATTCATAATTGATGTTAAACACAGTCTCATATGAATAAGCAATTTTCCAAATAGCTTTTATAGATTTTTTAATCCCACCTTTATTATTATTATAAATAACTCAAGGCAATGAGTGTACCTAATACACTGTACTTCCTCCTCCTCCTATTTTCCCCAAAACATCAACTCTGATATGAGTTGGTCTGAGAGCGAATGACTGGCTCAAAGTCATGTAGCTGGTTTTCATGCCTGAGGCAGGACTAGAACTCAGTCTCCTGGCTTCTAGCCTGATGCTTTAACCACTAGACAAGTGATGACAAACCTTTTGGGTGTATCAAAATATTACTAAGTTAAGTTCCAGTTTGCATTCTATCATTGATGTAAAAACCATATCCAAGCAACTATTCAAGACACTCAGTCTCTCTGATGTTAGTAGATTAAAAATATTTGTATATACCGTATTTGAGATGCTACATACTTGAATTCTAGTAGACATGGGGCATGGAACAGAATGAAACTTTGCTACCTTACAGAACAAAGGTCAGAACACAAAAATAAGAATCCTTCAGCTCTACATAAAATTGGATGGATAATATAATCCTGTCCATAAAACCAACTCAGTCTAATGGATGCAGCAACCCAGCCCCTGATATTAACAGTCAGTAGACATCCAGGAGAATTAAGAGGGGTATTATTTTCCCTTTTCATTCCACAATTTGTGTCATTAAGGCATACAGTGATTAAGGCAACCAAACCTATTCCTATTGAGGAAATTCCCATTTAAAATGATAGTCTCTGAATTGCTAGGGAGGGTCTGCCTTTGTCCTTTTCCTGAATACCAAGGACTCCAAGCTTAGCAGTCTCTTTGCTCTCTGGGAAAAAATGGTTTAGTTATTAAGACAAGTTTACTATGGTAAGTGAACGAATTTGCTGATAAAATTACTGCATTTAATTGTGTAATTAGCGCTTAGTTTACTTATAACACTAAAATACACAAGGCAGATCAGACATGTTCATTTATCCTCTTGTAGTGTACACTTGTAGTGTATTTTAACAAAATTTACCAAAAATATCCGCCTGAAATAGATTAATTTATATTGATGTAGCCCAACATTGTGTGAGTGAGGACTCATTTTTAATATACTGTATTATGCATGTTTTTAGGTTAATAATCTGTAGGAACAGTTTTCCTATAGTCTCCTTCATCTGTGCCATTTAAATGCCTTCTTTTCTGATACATTATTCTAATACTTATCTCAGTTCTTAACTAGAATCTTCTAAGGTGTAGTTACATAAAATGCTCACAACCTGAACATTTCATGGTAAATGGGAAGCAAGTTCATTGGCTTTGGAGCTTATTTCTCAATTTCTTTTTCACAAAGCTTTTCTTCTTAGTTGACCATGTCGAAACAAAGAAAAGACGGTCTTTTGCTTTCCATTTACCATGAAATGTATGCAAATAAATGTGTTTCTTTTAATTAAATATGAATCAAGTAGCTTCTCTTTGAACTGAAGAAAATCATGAGGCCAGAAACTGATCCTATTGATTTCTGTAGTTCTATTTTAAATACAGCTCTGGATCTAATTCATTATCTGACTGACACATAAATCATAATAGGTGGGGTCATATACCAAGCTAAGCAAAAAACAAACCAATGAATTATGTGTGGATCAGGGTTTAATCAATTTAAGTAGAAGCAATGTTAATAGTAATATAGGTACAACCTATGTCATATGAGTCGTGAGATAGTGTTGATATGGAAAAATGCCTTGTGCAGCTGTATCTTCTTTTCACAAATTTCTGTGTTGCTTGATTGTTATATACACACACACACACATATATTTTTGCTTAAAACAGGCACAACTCTGTTTTCCTAAAGGATTCAATACTTAAAATAGTAACTATTTAAACTAAATTTCTATTGTAGCCTATCAATTTTTTGTTTTTGATATGCTAAATGCTAGCTTTTACTCTTCCGTGTTTTATTTGCTATAAATTTTGAATGCATGTTTGTCATCTGAGATATGGTTAATCCTCAAACCATATCAGTTTGTGTATCCTTGTACAGTGTAAAATTATTTGTTAAAGATTTAAAATTATTCTTATCTTTCCCTCTTCAAGATGCTACACCTAATGCAGAAATACCTCAGAACTTTAAGTCAATTCATAAGGATGAAAAAGAGGATTTATCCTCAATTATATCTGCAACCGGTGAGAACAGCATGAGGAATAAAACAATTGAAGATATGATCCCAACTTCTTTGAAAGTCAATGCTTCTGCTGTACATGCACCCACTCTAGCAGAAGATAAAGTAGTCCAACCTTCTGTGTCACCTTCAGAAACTGTTAGTATTAATCAACAAAATATTGATGTTTCAGAAGATGCAGATAGCAAAGAATATGACATGACAGACAGAAATATATTTACTAGTTCCCTACCAACAGCAAAAGAACCTAAAGTTTATGTCAGCTATGATGTAGCTTCTGACTCTCAAAATAATCAAGATGACCAAGATGTGTCAGAATTTGCAGAAGATTCAAGTATGAGGAACTTCGAGAATAAGAAGTCATTTGCTCATAACATGAAGGATGCTACAGTCTCGGGATTGGAAGATGACAGTCATTTCTTTTTTCATCTTGTTATTTTTGCCTTTTTGGTTGCTGTAGTTTATATCACATATCACAATAAAAGAAAGGTAGGATGGGCTTTTTAACAGTTTTCAGTTTAATGTTAATATTAGAATATTAATTAGCTTATTGGTAAATTTTATGCACTGAAAATCTAATACCATTTCCCCCAAAATAAGACAAAATTTTATGCACTGAAAATCTAATACCATTTCCCCCTGGTAATAAGCCCAATTGGGCTTTTGAGCGCATGGCAATAAGGCCAAGCACTTATTTCCGGGTTCAAAAAATATATATTACAGGGTCTTATTTTTAGGGAAGCACAGTACTCAGATATCAAATCTTTTTTTAATTTTCTTGATTATTCTGGAAAATAAGGTTGAATACTATAAATTATAAAATGCAAAGTTGCAGGCTTCAGAAAATTTCAGATTAAATAGATTTCTAAGGCAGTATATTGAAATAATTCAACATCTGGAATTTCCAAGTAGTAGTTAGCGGTTTGAGATTAATCTTTTTACACATCATTTCTAATAATTTTGCAAAAAATAATAACAAATACAAATCTAAGCAAGCCAGGAAAAATAAATATTAGGCAGAAAGCTCCCCATAAATGTTCCAGTATGTTATGAATTAATGTGCAAGTTAACAGATTACATAAATTGTGAAATAGTATCATAAATTTTAAATTTGTTTTTCTGAGACATAAATTCATCTAAGTATCATTGGTATTCATGGCTTCCTTTTATTTATTGTGGAATCTAATCTGACATGATGAATTGATGACAAAATTACTTATTCAAGATGGTAGAGTGGTCTTTGTCCATAAACCTATTTAAATCTGAGATTTGTCTTCCTCTGTCAGTAGTTATATTTTCTACTATAGCTGCACTGATATAGAAAGCTTCTTTGTTACAATCTTTTAAAGACAGCAAATTTTTCTGTTGAAGCTTTTTTAAAATTTTTAATCAGAAACATGGATTTTTATAGCTTAAGGACCTGCTATTGGTAATGTATTTTAACTATTTTAGATTCACAAATCTAAATCTAGACTAGGGCAAATTAAAAAATACAACATGGAAGTAAAAATTCTTTCTCCCAAATCTTCACTCAGTTTCACTAATAGGATATTGGGTTTTCTATTGCAGTTTATCCATTGTTATAGTCTCAGTATAACTGGGGTCTTGTTGAATGGCATAAGGATATATATCAGGGTTTATCACTCATTTCAGCTTTTTCTTTAACTGCAGCATGTCAGGCCTGTCCTAGTGTAAAGCTGGCATCGATTTATAAGAAAAATGTTTGATAGTAAATCATTTTTGGCTCAGTCATAGACAAAATCAACCAAAATATATTTTATGTAATTAACGCTATGACACTTATCAGTCAAGGATAAGGTAGGCAGTTTGTTTATTAACACAAATAACCTTGTTATTACAAACCTAAAGGAGTTGACGTGAATATGAAGTTTTCATGAAAAGTATATAAAATTTGCACAGAATAATCTGAAAATACTGTTATAAATCTTTTTAAATATGCAGATGTTTAATTTAATATGATCTTTTCTTTTCAGATAATTTTGTTGGTTCAGAATAGAAGATGGCGAGATGGCTTGTGTTCCAGAACAGTTGGATATCAACGTTTAGATCAAAATGTGAATGAGGCTATGCCTTCATTAAAAATTACCAATGAATATATTTTTTAAAAGTAGCATGACCCAAATTTGCAGAATTAGGAATTTTCATTGCCTCTCAAAATATATGAATGATTGCCATAAGCAGTGATGTGTGTGCTCTCTTTTTACTTTGAAGGTTTTAGCCTTATATGAGGGTATGCAAAGTAAATGTTTATTTTGGTGAAAGTTGGACTTCATTATTTTTGTACATACAGCTTATTGTTCATCAGTTGATTTATTTTTCATTCATTTTCTGCCTGAAGCAGTTAATAGTCCTAGCTACAACTTTTCCAGTTGATCAATATACAGCACATTAAAGAATGTACCAGATTCCCTATTTGGATAATTGACCTTGTTTCTCTCTTAAATCAAACTGCTTAATACTACATAGAGTGTATTAATATAATTCTAGCCAAATGATTTCTTAAAAGATCATGCTAATATTCCTTCTCTGGAACATTTGTGTAAAGACATGTTTTAAAAGAATATGATTTCTTTTTCACAAATTGCCTATTTATTGATCTTACACAATTTAGAAATAGGATGTCTATTCTGATCTTAGTTTTTCTTAGCAAGAAAAATTCTGTGTAACAGAAGAAGGCACCATTCAGAATGAAGACAAAATTTTTCTGACTAGAAAGTGCCAAAAGCTGTTTATTCATTTGCTTTTTCTATGTGAAATAAGGTTTATTAAGGCATATCTTTGTAGTAGGTAAATTTGAATGTTGAAGGGAGGTAAATCTGAAAAACAAAGGTTGTATCCAATGGTGTCATTCTGCCAACAAGTGCAAGATGAACATAGATGGCAGAACTGATTCCTTTTTCCTCTTTATTCCTTCTCTATTCCTCCCCAAAGTTCCTGAGAAAATTTAACATAGTGCAAGATATGGATATAAAAAGAATGGAAAATTCCACTGTATTAGTTGACTATTATGGATGTTGATTTGAACAATTTAAATTACTTTGGTATGAATACAGCATAGTAATTAGTTGCATGTAGTAAAAAAAAAACCCAGGTTTGATGCCCATCTTTGGAGAATACTGCACCATTTTCTTTAACTTTGAAAATTTCTTCTACTTGAAATGAGTGGCAAATTACTGGTATGATTGCATTTTTTTTGAATGCATATTTTGCTATTTATATTGATTGACATAAATTTTAAATATTCGTTAGCAGTTTTACTTACTGTAAAAA
>JANHZT010001849.1:33341-45129 GCA_032468215.1 Stegonotus admiraltiensis | reverse complement strand
TATTTCAAACACAAAATCATGGGTAAGAGAGGGGAATCTCCTGAAAAAGATTTAAACTAAACCTGCTACTGTAAATAGGGAAGATATGAGCATCTTTCCCCCTATGTTCATCTTAAATATTATTTTATAATATTTACTTATTTTTCGTTTAAATAAATACTATATACTGTATGGGTAATCATTGGATCCTATAACAAATACAGGTTTAGGAAGACTTTGCTAAAATGACTTGGCTATATAATTCTGTTCAATTAATTTAAAATAGCTTTAATGAAGCACTGCTTAACAGTTCTATGTTTGACAAGTGGTTGTTCATTGAGAACAGATCTGTAGAATTTATGAAGCAGTATTTTTTTTAAAAATTTTTTAAAAAAAAATTAGTTTCTGCACATTTATATTGATCAACAGTGAGATCAAAGCAACCAAATTCAGACCATGTATACTTCCAGCTTTGGTCTCTGTGTGAAACCAAAATCACTTTGTGGAGCCTAAAGAGCTTATTCACTGTAATCTAGATTGCTGAGGGGGTAAAAAAATGCACCAGGCTGTCTTAGTTGGTGCTGGAATTAATGGACTTTTGGTTCATATAAAATCATATTGGGAAGAGCTGTGAGGGAATACACTCTAAAATGTAGAATCAAAATAATTGTTTAACTGTTTTAATATTTTCAGTGTGGGAAACTATGAATGACTACTATTCAGTTGCAGCATAAATTGCTATATCATTGTATTCTATAGCTGATGCATGGAACTGTACATTTCCCCCCTCCTTTATAACAGAGGATAGCCAGGAACGTCTGACCTCTGCCAGGAGCTACCTTGTCAGTCTATTAAAAGAGGGAACAGCTCCTTGCTATTTATTATTAGGAAGTAAACTATTTTACATATATTTTACCTCTGTCATCAAGTAGATCAAATAGAAAATATTAAAACAGACAATGGAACATAGAAAAGTACTAAAAGTACTAAAAACCATGACAGTTTTAAAAAATGAAATATACTGTGGAGTTAAAAAGGACTCTTAACAATATTTTGCAATAACTTATTTTCCTAGAGCACAGGTTAGTCTGTAAACAAGGACAAAATCTATATAATTAGATATAATTAGAAAGGTAAGGTATTCCAAGCCAAAAAAAAAAAGCATTATATAATTCTTAGGGTGAAGGCATAGTGATGCAAGTTTTACAGGGTGAAGGCATAGTGATACATCTTCTAGTATAGATGTGGGCATTTATGACCCCTTTATGATTTGTGGACTTCAACTCCCAGAATTCCTGAGCCAGTCATGCTGGATTAGAATTCTGGGAGTTGCAGACCATAGGTTCTATAAGGGGCATAGCTCCCACCCTTGATCTAGTGATTATTCTAGTTTTTCTACTTTAGCAGTTGATTGCTGATAATGGACCAGCAAAGATATTAATCAGATGAATTCACACAATAAGTACTGCATTACTTATCAATGGCTTATTGTATGAACCTCTATTATTTGGGTTCATAATAAACCATGATTAATAAATCCAGGTCTATCAGCTCTAGATACTAAAACTCAGGGTGGCAGCTAAGAGCGAGAATTTTCTGAATTGCAACCTAGATCTGGCTGCTCTAATAAATCAAAATAGCTGAAAGCATGGGATATGCCAAGCCAAAACTGAACAGAGCATGTTACGGCTTAATGTAATAAGTCATAATCCGGCTATCGTGACAAATGGTATGCTATACTGTATGCATTTCTAAAATGATTAGGAAGGAATGATTGCATTATACGTGACAGTGACTCCTATGTGAAAATTAGATATTATGTCAGCTTCTGTTCTGGTAGGCTTTTCAGCTGATCATTTGCAGTATATGTAGATGTGTTGCCCATATCCCAGTCCATTCTCTTTGAAGTTTTGCACAATGCTGTATCCGGCTGTGAGTGTTGCTCCGGTAGCATTTACGCTAGGTTAACTTGTGCAACGTCAACATTTATGACAGTGATTTGTGCAAAAACAGCCATCAAGAAAAAGTTGAATTCCTGTATGGAAAGTTTGTTAGTTCAGATACTTGTACTTCCATGGACTCTTTCAATTTCTTTCCTGTATTGTGTAAATATGTAGTTGTCAATAGAATACATTATAACGTGCCCATGGAATGCACACTCTTTATTCATCTGCCAGAAGGCAAAAGTTCAAGTACTATATTGATGTTACTGATTTCAAGACTTGCACGTCCGTTCTCCCTGATGTCAAATACTTTCTGAATGCATGAGCTTCCTTAAGGCATTACGATGCTATACTGAATCTGTTTCAAGCATGCAGCAAAAATCTTCCTGCTGTACGGATTTATTCCATGAGAAATCTAGCTCGCAATATAAGAGATTTGTAGATCAGGATTGAACTGTGGAATCCTTCATGCCCTCTGAGCACCAAGGTTGGAGTTCACCAAGGACTCCAAAGCTAGGTTTTTAGCTCAGTGCTGCTTATTTTAGGGTTTATTAGGGCTTCTTTTTGATAAGGTGCCACTTAAGATTCTTTAAATTGCTTGGATTGAAAAACAAGCATTCTCAGAAGCATTACTAATTTACCCCCATCAAACTGTAGAAAAAAATAAATTCATATACACATGAGTGCATTCAAGGTATTTTAATTTTATATAAAATAAATATATAGATATATCTTCTGATAGATGGCCACTAGATGTCAGTATAGGGCTTTGTGTCAATATAGGCCTGACTTTTTTTTTTCTTATCTAAAAAGGAAAGAAAATAGAGGCTAAATCAACTTCTAAGTAATGACAATTCATATCTCAATTCTTCTCTTGGGGATTATTAAGTCTGTCTGTCCTGTGGAAGGGGAAAAAGAGCCTGAATCTGGACTGTTCCGCAGATGTACCTGTGTCATCGGAGAGGTAACTCTACTCCTGCAATAATTTGTACAAAGGTACAAATTTCAATCCTGGGCATTTTCAGGGAGAGCTGGGTAAGATTCTGATTTGAAACCCAATTGACCATCCAGTCAGATTAGGCCTCAGGTTTGAAGCCCACATGCAGCTCTCCCAAGAGCCTCTAAAATCTGCTAGTTGTAATTTTTAATGGCATTTAATTAAATTAACAGTGATTAAATCAAATAGAGGAGGGGTGGTCTTGGCTTCCCCAATTAATTTAACAGTGCTAGCTCAGTGCACCACTTAAATGCCAAACGTGGGTCTTAACTTGAAAAAAATGTGGGCAATGCTGTCCTAGATAGATGAAGGTTTTTCAAATTCCAAGGAGGGCATTTCGATAGAGCCTGCCTTGCTTCAGGACTGTACTAATTACAATAACTGGGGCCAATATGTTGGATCAGAAAGGTTTGTTCTGCAGATGCTCCTTTGCTGGCCTGTCTGATTTTCCTAATATAGAAAATTTCCTATTATCATATACCTGCAAAGTATTTCCCCCACCGCCAGCAAGGTTTGAAGCCACCTCTCAACTTCAAATTAATCTTCTCTTCCTCATAAAAGAGGAAGAGAAGATTAATTTGAAGTTGTGAGGTGGCTTCAAACCTTGCTGGCTGAGACATTTTTGTACTTACCTGTTATCTGAAAGGGCAGTTTCTGATTGGTTATTACTATTTTATGAGCATTGAATATTCCTATGAAGTAAAGATCCTCTTATTGTAGATATCCTGGTAAATTGAAATACACAAGTGTCCTGATCAAACTCTGCTTTATTTATAGATAAGAAATCAGAAGATTTGGATAACCAAAACACTGGTGCAACAATGAGAGAATATCTCTTTACAATCCTTCTCCTTGAGTTGTGATAGATGATAAAGGTACAGATATAACACTGGGCAATAGGGGAATTCCCTTTAACAAATGCCAATCTTCCAGTTGTTGATTCTTATTTTACAGTTTCTTTCATGGAAATATGAAGTTTGAAGACTTAGCACTGATGAGATGCGAGCTACTGAAACCAGAGATGGTATTCAGCAGGTTCTGACTAGTTCTGGAGAACCGGTAGCAGAAATTTTGAGTAGTTCGGAGAATAGGTAAATACCACCTCTGACTGGCCCTGCCCCCGTCTATTCTCTGCCTCCTGAGTCCCAGCTGATTGGGAGGAAATAGGGATTTTGCAGTATCCTTTCCCTGGAGTGGGGAGGGCATGGAGATTTTACTGTATCCTTTCCCTGCCATGCCCACCAAGCCTTGCCCACCAAGCATGCACCGCCTACCAAGCCATACCCACAGAACCAGCAGTAAAAAAAATTGAATCCCACCACTGGGATTCCCACCTAAAAATTGAGCCCTAGAGATACTAAACCGGTAGAGCCCCAGTTCAGCCTATGTGTTTTATTTCTAAGTAAGCATCAATATGTGACAGAACTGATGCAAGAAGAGGCTAATCTGAAATGGGGTCATAGGATTGACTATAAAGCTTTGTCAATCCTAAAGGAAATCAACCCTGACTCTTCTTTGAAGCTCAAATACTTTGGCCACCTAATGAGAAGAGAGAATTCATTGGGAAAGACTCTGATGTTGGGATGGATTGACAGCAAAAGGAGAAGGGGATGGCAGAGGATGAGATGGTTAATGTCATTGACACAATGAACATGAATTTGGGCAAACTCCGGGAGACAGTGGCGGACAAGGGGGCTTGTCATGCTATGGTCCAAGGGCTTGTGAAGAATCGGACATGATTTAGTTATTGAAAAACAACAAATAAAGCTTTACCAACTATTCTGTAGATAATATAAATGAAGATTTTAGGGGACTGGTTTGAATTTCCTAATGTCCATCTTCCTTATGTTATAAAAGTAACCAAGGTGACAATGCCAGTAATTCTTCAGGGCAGCTTTCCAGAAGAACACATTAAGGGCCCAGAATGCTTAAGGAGAAAAAGGCCGGCTACATTTGGCTTTTAAAACATAGAAAAAGTATTTTTTTGGGGGGGGCATTAGTGCCATTACGATTCCAGACATGCTGTGGCTGGTTAGCTTTTAAACAAACAGTGTGTGAATGTATTGGGGAATGCAGTTGCTAAATTCTGTTTGGGAAAGCTTATTTCATTGAGCAGAATATTCAGAATTCATGACCTGAATGACTCCAAAGCTCTCCAGAGGAACAATTTTGTGAATTTCATGGGTAAGAAAAAGCAGCAGCAGCAGCAACAAAACAGAGCACTCAACAAGGTGAAATGTGCAGTGCAGAGATCCTTTCATATTATGCACAGATGAAGTCATAAGGACTTTTCAAAAGATATGCAGGCAGTTGTTGCTGCTGAGATACCTTTTTCATCAATTCATTCAATAGGATTCAGTGTAGTTACTGTGACAAAAAGGTAGATTTTCCTAAAGTTCTCCAAAAAACAGAGTACAGCTTTTAGTTTATGATAGTTATGGTTGGCCAGCAAGCTCTAAAGTAATCTTCAATGAGATTCTGAATCAAACACCAAGGAAATGAATGTTCCACTGCGCTAACAGGGGAAAAAAATACAGAGAACTTGAATGACAGATTGTAGCTTGGTTCACATCTACTGGTAAGTGACACTGTTACTTGTTTCAGATATTAAACACTATGCAGAATATTGTAGGAAATTTGTGTAGAGAAAAATTACAATGGTTGTATTTAAGAACACCACCAACAATATGATGTATTAATCTTCTTTTTTTTTGTTAATAACTGAGAGAATTTAACGAAAACCTGGTATGTCAGGCATGCCTCCTTTCAAAACTCAAGAAAGAAAAAGCCCGACTCCATTTTCATAGAGAAAGGTACTTTTACTGAGTAAGAACTGAATGCAACCAAAGAAAAGCAAGGTCTGAGGCAAAGGTGCGAAAATTACATATAGAAAACATCCCCCCCAACTGTCCAGCATAAATCATCCAATCCACAATTCCCCCAGGGGTCATGTGGGTACAAACGTCTGGTAGTGTCATCCTCCTGCTATGCCACGACCGTTGACCTTGAGTTGTTATCAGCTTCAAAGAAAACGCTGAAGCAAAGTTTTCTCTCCTCTTCTCCTCCAGCTCACTTCTCCCCTCCCAAGAGTTCCAATAGCTCCCCCCTGCCCCCGTTTCATGGCAGCCGAGCAAGCCAGCAATGAAAGAGCGGAGGCTGATAGTTAAATAATCTAGACTGAACACAGGATTTTGCAAAGTTCTGCATAATTACTAGTTTTCTGGAACAACAAAGTAGCATTATTGAAAATTTACAGGGAGGTTTCTAGTCCTCTTCAATCTTCTGCTCTTTTGATGAGTTGGCCTATGATTTTCATTGTTTCTGGCCATCAAGGCTAATGAGATTTGAGGATTAACATAACTACTAGCAAGTAGGACAAGGAAGACACTGAACATGAGTCTCATTTGAACCACCTGTGAGCATTTTATACTGTGTGATTACCAAAAAAAAAGCTCTATTATCCTTTTTTTTTGTAATTATCAAAATTGCGACCACATATATTTCTTGTTCATGCAAAAGCTCTATAAGGGATTTCCAGTCAACCATAAATGTAGATACTGTTTTTTTCTCTCAGATCAAAGAGGTTAATTTAGCCATCTGTGCAAGTTCTGTCATCTTCACCAATTATTTCTCCATTGTGGGTGGTGTTGAACCTTTCTATTTTTAAGCATATAATAGCCTCTGGAGTCCTTGGTACTTGGTTGTTTACTTGCACATGTTTTGTTATCTCACTAGGTAACATCTTCAGTGCATTAGTCAGGTAACAAAATCTCTGCAAGAAAACAACCAAACTTAGGTAGCACCAAGGTTTCTACAATATCCTGAATGACATCTAGTCTCTTCTATGCATATAATAATTTCTCTGCAGTTTCACTATATAAAAAAGTTCCATTACTTTTTTCTACTTGCCTGTCTATTTGTTCCAAAAGTAAAAACTCTGGTTTTAGTTGAACAGTAATCTTTAACATCTGAATTAATGTATCCATTTTTGGGGCTTTTTTTACATAGCCACCAAACTTGAGAAAATATCCCTTCATGTTCACAGCAAAGATTCAAAGCACTTTTATAGCTGTCGACAATTTCTCCAGTGACAAATACCAATGGTACATCTTTTTACAAACATTTGTTTTAAGCCTAGAACATACTGCAAATTTCAATCCTTCCAACCACATATTTTACCATTGGTCCACTGTACATTTTAGCTAAAACTTTTAGCCCATTTTATCATACATGCTTTCACTTCTTCTGTCTCATATTTCAACAAAAGCCTATACATTTTAGCAATAGTACATCATTGCTGAATATCATTAGTACATAATTCTGTTTCAAATTCAGTCTTGCTTTGTTCAAAACCACAAAATCTTCTATCCACTTTAAACCTTTTTGCTATTTATATATAAGAAAATCATTTGCAAGAACATAACTTCTGTTATTAAATCTTCTCTTGATTTCATTTTAAGTTCCCTTGAGAAAATATTAGTACATGTAGTGCATCTCAAAACATTAACCATTTATATTTACTTACCATTTCTTGTCCATAGAATGCTTCTTGTGCTGATAGCCATATAGGTGTTTTGGGGCATATATTTATTCCCATACTCTAAAAATAGCCCATATAACCCAATGTCTACATTCCTCTTTATCATACCACAGATATCTATGCCAGTCAAATCTCAAATCATGACCTTCTGAATCCAATAACGTTCTATTTCTTAACAACACCTGCTCTTTCATCCAAACTAAACAGCATGCAGCAAAATATACTGTAATGTTCTATTTCTATTCTATATATGCTGGATTCCCATGCCAAATGTACATAAACTAAAGATTTAAAACAAATTACTTAAGAGTTGGCCTTATTGAAAGGTTGAAGCATTGTCTCTGTGTGTGAGTGAGCATGAATTACTGAATACTGTGGTACACAATTCAAAATGGATCACACTTCTATTTATTATCTATCTCACCCAATAAATGGAGTTATTCCAAGAGATATTAGTTTTCCCCCCACTGCTACATACTATGTTGTTCTGTGTAGTACCATTTTCAATTCCTTTTCTAATATTCCCAAAGTTGCTTTTTTAGTTAAAACACCTTTAATCATCTATGTGCAATTAATTGTGAGTTAGTGCAATAATGTTCTTGATTACTGTCATCCATCCAACCAACACTAAAATATGAGTGATATTTTTCAAATACAGGTCTTTCAAAGATACATGAAGTAATAATGATGGCAGATTTTATTTATTTTTATATCTTCTGTTGGAGAGAACCTCTACTAAAACATCTTCTTCCAAAATAATTTTTCTTCCCACTTATTTTATTGAAAGCTTTTTTTCAGAGGAAAGAGAAAGTTATTTGATCTGATATTAACCAATTGAGAAAAATTAATTGATGTAGAACTAACAGAAATGTTGAGAGAAAACAACCATGCCATGATGGAATCCTAATTTTAAAGAAAATTAAAGCTATGGGAGAGCCAGTATGGTGCAGTGGTTAGGACACCAGCCTAGAAACTAGGAGACTGTTAAAATTTCAATATAATAATCCATTGCCATCAGCTGATTTTTATATACTTATGGATTAAATAGTCTGTGAAACTAGTGGCAATATAGTTCTTTGACTACTGTTTTTAATTAGTTACAGGAATGGTGATGTAAATAATGCAGGTATCCCAAGGGTACTTTTTCAAGAGGCAACTGAACTTTCTGTTTTTCTTTGAAGATGTTTTGCTTCTCATCCAAGAAGCTTCTTCAGCCCTGACTGGATGGTGGGGAATGGAAGGATTTATATCCTTGGATAAGAAGTGAAACATCATCAAAGAAAATCCAGAAAGTCCTCTTGAAAAAGCACCTTTGGGACAACCATGACCTGAATGACTGGGAATCTTCATAGACATAACACAGATATCCCTTTCAGATTGCTATGCTTCCTCAGTATATGTAAATACCTCTATACGACTCTTATCTTCCTGAAATAGTCAGTGATTTGAGTCCAGTGACTTGGGTGACTGATCCAGTGAGAAGACAGACAGGATACTGGGATATATGCAAGGCAGAGCAATATCTGTATAGGGCACTTTTTAAAGCATGTCAACATCTACAATGCAATGAGTTTTTAATGATGTCTTTTATTGCTTTTTCAGATTATTTCCCCTCTTTTCCTGGCCTTAGAATTTTGCATTCCCAAGGCTTATCACTGCTTATCCTCTTTTCACTAGTTAAGCGTAACATAAAGAAATGGGAACACACCCCTCCCCGACTTCAGATTGTGGTTGGACCAGGTTCCTTTCAAAGAATCTCTGCCCCATTGTAAAGATTCTGTTTAAAGTAGAATTGCAACAGAGTTACTATAATGCAGACAAAGGACAGTCTTTCAATACAGGGCAGTGTAGTTAGTTGCTATAGAAATATCTATTAACCAAACACCTAACAGCCATGGAAAATTCAGGGGTCTGAAAATGGTTGCCTCAGAGGATGGCTTTGTACTGCTTTTTTAAAAATGCATTGCCTATTTTTGTTGTTTTATTTCATGCATCATTACTTTTCTCCTCTCCCTTATCTGCTACTATCTTATGGGCACTTCTTTGCTATATGTGAGAAGTTCACAATTTTTATTCTTCAATGCGTCTTTATTCTTTACTTGTTTTACATCATTCATCCAAACTTTTGGGTGAAAATATAGTGCATGAATTAGATAGAGATTAGAAGGCATCTCTTCTCCTTGTCTTCTACAACACACCATTCCAACTATTCTTAAACAGCTACAGAATAGAGTTTGTGCAAAATGGTGGAGGGGAAGGAAGCATATGAACTTGCTTCATATGAACTTGGTAGTGTAGTGGTGCAGCGGTTAAAGCATCAAGCTAGAAACTGGGAGACCTTGAGTTCTAGTCCTGCCTTAGGCACAACAAAGCCAGCTGGGTGATCTTGGGCTAGTCACTTTCTCTCAGCCCTAGGAAGGAAGCAATGACATACCACTTCTTAAATACATGCCAAGAAAACTGCAGGGACTTGTCCAGGCATTCTATGAGTACTGGTCATGATTGAATGGAAGAAGTTATCCCTTCACAGATTAATTACCTTGTAGTAAATTATTATTAAGTAATAAGTAAGAAATCATTGTACTTTGTAGTGATACAGTGGTCAAGAAAGTTAAACATTCCAATTATGATAGGAGTTGTATTGTATACAGTGGTGGGTTGCTCCCGGTTTGGCCTGGTTCTACCAAATAGGTAGTAACTTTAGGAAGTAGTTCTCCAAACCGGTAGTAATGGTAGCCAGGCCACGCCCCCGAACTGGTTTCCCAGTCACTGCTTGCTTGCCCACCCGAAGCTGACTGGAGCAAAGAAGCCTCTCAGCCTCCTGGCTGCAGGGTGCCGAAAAGTCCTTTAGCCAGTGAGAAGAAAGCTGCGCATGTGTGAAGATGGCAGCAGAGACCAGAAATCTTTCCAGTGCTGTGTGCCAGTGGCTGGGTAGAAAAGAAGCCTCTCGGCTTCCAAGTTCAGCAGCAGGCTCAGTCCCTTCTCACAGGGTCACTTTTCTCCGTGCCCGAGAAGATCAAAAGGCACGGAGCAGCCTTTAATTACAAAGTCGCCTAGACGAGGTAAAAGAAAAAAAAAAGCACCGAGGGAAGGAGCTCACCGAAGCTGCCAGCGTTGCAGTTGCTCCCCCCCCACTACTCCACACAGCTTGGAGCTCCAAGTGGAAGAGGTCCTCGGCCGTTGCAAAGAAGCGGTAGCTCTGGGTGTGCCACACCCGCTTCTTTCTCTTTGAGAGCAGCTTTACAAAGAAGGTGCAAAGTGGCTCTCAAATAGAACAAAGCGGGTGTGGCACACCCAGAGCTGCTGCTGCTTCACAACAGCCAAGGACGGAAGAGTTTGCTCAGGAGCGACGCCAGCAAGGAAGGCAGCTGGGTCAGAGGGAGGCGTAGCCCGAGCTCTCTGGGATGGGTAAACAAGTGTGGGGAGGCAAGGGGGAGCAGACTTGGCCCTCCGTGTGCTGCATCCCCTTCCCAGCCTTTGCCTGCGCCTCTGTGCCACCAGCATCTCCCAAAGCTGCCGCCATTGGAGCCATGATAAGGACTGGGGCAGCCTGGTAGCAGCCATGAGCCGTGCTTTCCTCTAAGCACCGTGGGCAGCAGAGGGAAACAAGTGCTTCTCTCTATGAGACTTGGAGGAAAGCGCAGCTCATGGCTGCTAAAGCACCTCAATCAGCTATAGGCCAGACGAACTGAGGAACTGTGGGGAGCCTCCCATGTGTTGTATCCCCCTCCCAGGCTTCGCCTGCACCTCTGTGCCACCAGTGTCTCCCGAAGCCACCACCGTTGGAGCCATAACAGGGATGGGGGCAGCCCAGTAAGCTGGGTGCCTGAAAATGGTGCGGAGGCATGGGGGGAAGGCTGGGAAGGGGTGCAACACACGGGAAGCTCCTAGCAGTTCCTTGGCTCATCTGGGCTGCAGCTGAGTCCACTGCCCTGAGCTGGTGGAGTGGGTTGCTCCGGCTGCAACCACAAAGAAGGCCTGTCAGAGGCGAGAAGGGGTGCTTTTCAGCCAGGAAGGGCAACAGAGGGAAAGCCAAGATGACCACCATCACCCCATGTGTCCCGACTTGGATGTGGGACTTTTTGAAAAAAAAGTTTCAAAAACTTTTTGAACATCTCCACCCCGAACCACCCCAACAATGCCCTTGAAGTGATGTCCCAGTGCCTTCTCTGTGGGCGCCCCTGCCCTCTGGAAAGAGCTGCCGCCAGAGCTGAGGAGGATCCCGGACTTGCACACCTTCCGTTGAGCTCTAAAGACCTTATTTTTCCAGCAAGCCAGGCTAGCTTAAACTTTTAACTTATTTTAAATTTTAGTTAAATTTTTATTGGG
>JANHZT010001848.1:226596-241432 GCA_032468215.1 Stegonotus admiraltiensis | reverse complement strand
CTGTACATTGATTATAATTTCAAATTGCTTCCTCCTTCTCATTGTACACCGCCCTGAGTCCTACGGGAGAATGGCGGCATAAAAGTCAAACAAACAGACAAACAAACAAACAAATAAGAGTGCTATATATCAAGAAAGTTTGAGACTGTGTAAAGTAAATTCTTGGATGAAAATGATCTGTCACATAATGGTATATTTTCATAAAAAGAGGGAAACTTTTATATTAAGTAAATGCATGATACTCATAAAAGGAAACATGCAGGTGGGTAAGTCAAAATATAAGAAGAGGGCGTTTGAGGAAAGTAGCTTATTTTTATATACACTCTAAGAACCTGTATGAGAAAGCCCAAAATTACAGAATTTGATGCATTCGGGATATGTTTACTTGTTCACAAAGACCGATAAATGGTACTCAGGAAAATCATTTGATTCTAAACAAAAATAAAGTATTGTAGACACCTTGAAACAATATTACATACACTGGTAAAATATTAATGAGAAAATAATTAGCTTTGTAGTGCTCTTGAAAAGTTTTAATTTTGTCTGTCTTATAACTCGGATATAATTCTGTTTATCTTACACCTCTACTTCTTATACTGTAATAGAAAAAATGTTTTGAAAAATTTCAGAAAAGGAATAATTTAATTACTTGCTCAATAAGAAAATAAATTAGGGTGCAAAAAAAGGG
This sequence comes from Stegonotus admiraltiensis, assembly GCA_032468215.1. Lineage (NCBI taxonomy): Eukaryota > Metazoa > Chordata > Lepidosauria > Squamata > Colubridae > Stegonotus > Stegonotus admiraltiensis. The sequence goes on along the minus strand of JANHZT010001848.1, from coordinate 240,744 downwards.
TCACAGACTTATTTTCTGAATGGATAGCAAAAGACATATAGGAAATGTTTATCCTTGGTGTTTGTGAAGATGACTTCTGTTTTAATGAGGACTCATTTTTGTAATATTGTCTTAAATCTATTTTCTTAAGATATGGATTAAAATTCAGTAAGACACAGGGATTAAAGTTTTGCAAATTCCAGGGTCTTCATGTTGGTAAAAACATAAAAGTCTGTGGTGATCTAGTGGTGAACTAGATTCTAAAAAGATGCTCATTTTATTAAGTTTTTCATAAGAGTTGCCCTTTTATCCAAAAGTTTGAATATTCACTACTGTGGCTTTACTCCAAGCTTTCAAAAGTCTTGTCATAAAACAATTAAATGGATCATTTTTCCAGGTGCAGGCTTACATGTTCTAAACTTGAAAGACCTGATACTCCATTTTGATATAGCATATCTGTAAGCATAGAAACATATAAGTGATCCAATAATACAATATGGCAGAACAGTTTCAAATACAATGGAAGTGAAACAAGAGCAAGGCAGTAGTGCATTGTTTCTTCTTTCCTCAACACAATCCCTCTATGTCAGGGGTGTCAAACTCAAGGCCCAGGGGCCAGATTCAACCCAGGGGGTGTTTAGATCCAGCCTGTGGGGCGACCCTGGAAATAGCAAAGGATCAGCCCGCGGTGCCTCTGCCAGTGAAACCAGAGCTTGCGAGGGCTGTGCGTGACCCTCACAAGTTCCGTTTTCACTGGCAGAGGGTTGTAAGAGGCCGTCCTAGCTGAAAACAGAGCTCGTGAAAGCCGTGCGTGGCCACCCCAAGATCTGTTTTTGCTGGCAGAGGGTTGCAGGAGGCTGTCACAGCTGAAAACACAGCTCAGGAATCTGTTTTTGCTGGCAGAGTGTTCGGGCCACCGCAGGTGCCCCCACAAGTGATATCATGCTGGTCACGCCCATGCTGGTCATGCCCACCTTACCCTCCCGAGGTCAAACACAACCCTGATGCAGCCCTCAATGAAATTGAGTTTGACACCCCTGTTCTATGTCACCCCAGCCCCTTCGTTGCAGTTTTGGTAGCTGATCTTGGAGTCTTCTTATTTAATGGATGTTGTAGAAAAAGAGATTAATCACAGGTATCAAAGAAACAAGCTTTTGTGCCTGTTATTAGAAACCTTAGTCCATTAAGAGTTAACTTAATTTCTGACATGGTCATTTTGAAACTGTATTAACACAGCAATTTTGCTCACTTAATACAGTATCCTAGTCTAAAATATAACTATGCCTTGTAAGGTTTTAACGTGGCTCCTGGGTATGAGGCCTTCTGTGCTGCATCTCTTGAATTTTCAGAAGCATGACACAGTAACAAATGGATAAAATATGAAGATAATTCTGTGAAAGTCAGTAACTAGCTGGAAGCTACAATTTAATAAGTGTTTGGGCATATCTGGCTCAGATAGGCTCCCTACATTTCCCTATTTTTCTCTATGTTAAAAGTGATAGATGTAGTTTAAATCCAGGCTCCGTATGGGATTAGATGTCAGGGGAAATAAGTGGAAGCAAGGCATTTGAAATCAATATATTGCCTCTGGGTGCAACATAATACAGCCAGAATTTAAAGAAATATAAGCTGGGAAAGAAATATTGGAACAGAATATGTTTTAGTTTATAAGCTGACCTTGGCTCTTATGAAAACATGTATGAAAAGCAGTAAGAGGTTTTAAAAACTGCAAGTCAGCGTCACAGCACAAAGTAGCTGCAACAAAAATCTAAATTTTAAGAACCAAAACAGGAGTTCTGTTTGAAACACAACCTAAAATACTTCACATGTTATTTACCTTGGAAGGGAAAAAGCATCTGAAATAGTTATTACTTTTTTTCTTTTTCCAAATCCAGTTTCCATTTGAGGATGTCCCTTCTGATTAATCTGCACTTCGCTTTACAGAAAACTTGCGAGGCAGAGTTTTTGGTGCAGTTTTTCCAGAACGTTTTATGCAATGAAATTGTTTTTTAAAGTAGTGATGTGGTCTCTGGCATTCTGTCTTTGTTTTCTTTTGGGCCAGCAAAAGGGCAAAAACCATCAATCAAAGACCCACTAGGGTTGACACCCTCTGGAACCTTTGCCTCCTGGAGAAGCAGGGGGAAAAAAATATTATTTTTTTTACCATGAATCTTTTCCTAACTTTCTGCCTCTTAGTTATCTGGACATGCTCCTTCCAGATTTCCCAGCAAGCACGGTGATCTGGAAGCCAGCAGCAACCAGGCTGAATAAAACGACTGATAGAAAAGGGAGTCTGTATGTTGCATGCCTATCTGGTAATGTTATTTCTATTTTGTCATTAATCCACTTGGTGAAAAGCTTGTCCTGATCATTGATTGTTCATAACAGCACATATATGAGAAACCATAATGTCCTGGGTCATAAAGAGTTTCATCTTACATAGCTTCTTGATTTTCTGCACAGGGTTGCTTCTCAATCTGGCACTGATTTTTAAGCGTGGAAAAGTCTGATGTAGTCATTGGAATGATACCAGCCATATGGATGATATAGAGAATGTTTTTTTTCTTAATGTTAAATGTATGGAATGACTATCTTGATTGTTTCATAAGTTAGCAGAGCAGCATGTTGACATAGCCAATAGAAGAGATGGGATTTCAGGTTTGTTTACAGGAGAGCTGTGCAGGTATCATAGCTCATTTGGTTGTGTATCTTTTAGGACAGCAGTTCCAGGTTCAGATAGATAGTATGTGTAGGATTTTACCTGAGTCCGTTTTTAAGGAGAGATTGGACAGCCATTTGTCTGAAATAGTGAACAAGCAGGGGTTTGGACTAGACCAGGGGTCTCCAGCCACGACAACTTTAAGACTTGTGGACTTCGACTCCCAGAACTCTGGGGGTTGAAGTCCACATGTCTTAAAGTTGCCATGGTTGGGGACTCCCGGACTAGACCTCCAAGGTCCCTCCCAACTCTGTTTTTCTGTTACTCTTTTACTCTGTTATGTTTTTGTTAGCTGTTTTAGACGAGCTTCCTATATTTTAAGTCTGGGTCCATCTAACACAACTTAGCCTTTTCAGACAAGCAGCAAATATCCAACACTACAAGTAAATGTCTCTTTGGCCTTGCTGACTGGAGTGTATGAGATCCAGAGGGACTGTGTACCATATTATCCCTGTTACAGTACAAACATCTCTGAAGAGAACTAGCTTTGTGTGATAAAATGCATATTATTTCTTTTTTTGCATGTATGTGTCAGCTTTTGTCTGAGAGGGAGGGCATATTTCTTGGGGAGAGGATCCTTCTTAATTTTACTACCATAACAACCTCCTTGTGAATAGCTTGAGCTGAGAGTAAGTGATAGCCTAAATTATGCAGTGCTTGAGTAGGAATTTGAATGTGGGTTACTTTGAACCACATCCTTTGTTTGGAAAATCTACATTTGAGAACATGGAAGTTAACCATTCCTGATCTAGTATGTTCAAGAAAATGAACGAATCAAGAAAAGCCAGTATTATCATCTGAATCAACATAGCCACCTAGATTTGGAGTTAATCAATCAACCTGTTAAAAAAAGTCTGCTTGAAAACTAAACCTTTCCTTCCATAGTACAGTTACGAAAAGGTACCATATTTTTCGGACTATAAGACGCACCGAAGTATAAGATGCACCAAGATTTCGAAGAAGAAAACGAAAAAAAATATTTTTGGCCTTCGTGCATCCGGTTTTTGCCCTCTTTTTTGGCATCTAGGAGCACTCTGCAGGCCTCCCATACCCTCTGGGCGTCCCATTTTTGCAAAAAACGGGCCTGTTTTTGGCTTTCCAAAACCCCATGTGTCACATTTTTGCTCTCCCCAGCCCACAGGATCACTCTGCAGGCCTCTCAAATCCTCTGCACATCCTGTTTTTGCGAAAAGCTGGTCTGTTCAGGGCAGGGTCTTGGGAGGCCAAAAATGGCTGTATTCGGTGTATAAGATGCACCAACATTTCCACCCTCTTTTAGGGGAGGGAAAAAGTGTGTCTTATACTCCGAAAAGTATGGTATATTGAAAAATGTTGGTTAGATTCAACTATTGACTCTAAAATGATTTCCTAGTTTCTGGGCCAGACTCCAGTAAGTGGAGCTCTTTTGGGATAAACAACCTGATATCCTACAGATGTTGTGAACGCCAGTTGTTACAGTTCTGTGCTCCTGGTCAAAATGGCTGGAGCTGATAGGTGTTATTTTTGGAGTAAAGAGCTGAAATGAAGGAAAACTGGGCAGAAATTGGTGGAGCTGAGATAAATGGGTCCAAAGCCAAAACACAAAGGAGAATGCCCCTTCAAAGGGAGGCATTATAGCTTTCAAGAACAGAATTATAAGTTCCATAGTAAGGCTCCATCCAGTTCATACTGGAATGATACGATGAAGTTGGTAGCAATGAAGAAAAAAAAATGATGTGACACATGTTTTAACTCACTGAAACAAAACAAATAATTTCTATTTTGTGCTTGTGCATATTAAATGTCACACTATGATAGTTTCAATACCTTTCAGATATTGTCGATTTTGCCTTCATCAGCTCAAGTACATCTAGCTTTTTACTTGCTTCTTGCTCTTTCCCAAGTGATGTTAAGATTGCTATTTATGGGCATTCAGAGTGACATGTTAAACTTTTAAGGAGCAATGATATAAACAGAAACACCAGCAAGAAAACCAAAGTGTAAATATTTTGGTCTTTTCTGTGGCTATCTGTACTGCTTACTCAGAGTTTTACCAAGTTTTCCTGTTTTTTATTGCATAATTCTGACAATTAGTGCTGTCCAGAACCTCATGTTATGTTTAGATTGTTCAGAAGTTTCCATGACCTTTGAATTTCTTTGGTGTTGCTAGTGTCTTAAAAAACCTCATGAAACTTGTGGTTTGTGCAGTATTTGTGTTTTGGAGAGGAGAGCCTAAAGATAAAAGTCACTGCTTTGCGTTGTCTAAACAGTGTTGATTTAGTAATGTTGTTCAGTTGCTTGTAATCCAGTATACCTTGCATAAATGCTGTTATTTGTGGTGGCCAATATATTGAGGGCTGAAGCATTTCTCAGGCATATTTATGAGCAACTAAACTTTCCCATTCTAATCTTTAAACGTAAGACATGTGCATTCCACACTGACCAGGGCTTCGCAACAGAGGGTGCAACACCCAGCCTTCTTTTTGTGGCTTCTGGAGTGGTTCCAGATTGCTGCTGTTTTTTATTTTCTAATAAAATAAAGAGCACTTAAAAGTGTTAAAGTTAATGCATGGTTAACATTAAAAATTACAGTTAAAATACAGCGAAAGCAACCTTTTAAAACACAAAGTCTGACTCTACCTTCTTGAAGACCCTACAGGTTACATTCCCTCTCGGGCTATAGATTATAAATAAATAAATATATCCCAAGCAGAAAAAGGTTCTCTATAAAGTATTTCTACTGTATAACCACTGTTTTGAAAGCATCTGATTCCTACAGATACATTCTCCGCGTGTCACTAAACATCATTAGCTCTCTTTCATGCAAATTTCTAATTGCTTTTGAATTCTGGAAATATTACAGCTTTGGGTTTAAATCGTTAAGTTTGGTTTTACACAATGCCACAAACAATTCTAATTTTATTTGATCTGTTGGATGAGCTGCTTAGGAGTTTAGGATTTGCGTTCCTCAAATATATTGAGAGGCCAGATTGTAGAAGGTTGTAAAAGATACTGAACTGAATATATCTTGAACAGGCAGCTTTTTTTCACATTCATGTAATGGCTTGATGCTAATATGTATTTGCTGGGCTTCATTTCAGTTGTAACAAATCTACCATCAAGTGTTAAGAATTCCTCTGAAAAATTTAAAAGATTGCGCATGTGACTGTTTTTCAACATTTGCATTTGTTTATGTGCCATTACACCAACACCCACAATTGTTGTTTGTAGATAATGCTTTAAAAACTGATGTCAGCAATGTATTTTATACATGGTTTTTCCCTTGCTTTGATTGACAGCTAAGGACAGGGTGCATCTTTGTTTTAAAAACAACTGCCAAAAATGAGCTAAACATTTTAAATACCTGGTGAATTATAAAGCTGAAACTTGATGTGCCTGGAGCCTCCCTAACTGGCGTATGGCTTCTCCTTCTTGATTTTTCCCAGGTAGCCTCATAAAAATGCTTTCATTAGGTGAGAATGAGAAGTGCATGTAATTTTGGTCCCCATTCATTTTGGCATGCATCTTTGGACAGATAATCCTAAGGGCATGCATCCTTACTACCCACGCTTTTGGTATATCTCCTGCCGGGAGAGCAAAAAAGGCTATGGAAGCTTGTGAACAGTCTAACCATGAGAGCAAGTTACTGAGCAGTGTTGCCATACTGCTCAATACTCTTCACTGGTACTATATGTAAGTAAATGGCTTATTTATGTAGGAAAGTCTCAGCAGATCACAGCACCTGGCTGCTTTTGATGAATCTTGGAAACTAAGCAGGATTGGGCCTTCTGGGAATTCCAGACTTGGCTAGACTGGGATGTCAGAAAAATATCCTGGAAGATGATAAGGGCAAACCACTTGTGTACTCTGTCAAGGAACCTGCATGAGTGCTGCAGTTACCAGGAACTAAGCTAAACTCAGGTTATCTGAATGCACAAAACAGGACAACCCTGCATTGCCTCTTAGTGCTCAATAGAAAAGATCAATCTATGTTGCCTGCACTATATCAATGGTAGATGAAGGGCCGCACCTTGGTGAAAAAACCCCCAGTAATCTTTATATGATCCAATCTATGTAAGTGAAGACCTATTGCCAGAAGCATTGTTGCTGATTCAGATCAATGCTCAAATTATCATTTTAAGTAGTTTATATGATTCTCCCCATAATATTTATATCTATTTTTTGTTCACTTTTAACCATATTTTTTAATACTTCAGTGTTGCCACATAATCATACTGTGTTTTCCCGAAAATAAGATCTCCCCCGAAAATAAGACCTCCCCCGAAAATATGACCTCCCTGAAAATATTTAAAGGCATGCATAGCTGGTCCCTGCCATTTCCTCTGGTTAGGGTTAGGGAGACAGAGTTGGAAATGAGGTAAGATGGCAAGAGGATCCCCATCTTGCTCCACACGCCCCAAAATAATAAGACCTCCCGAAAAATAAGGCCAAGTGCTTATTTCGGGGTTCAAAAAAATGTAAGACAGGGTCTTATTTTCAGGGAAACACGGTATATTTTTATGCAAACTTCATTCCTTTGATAAAGTGTTGAATCATAATCTCTTCAATGTGATGCTGTACAGAATAAAGTTTGAATACATAACGTGTATGTATTTATATTTCAGAAAATGCAGCAGAAGCAGACCTCTGGCTATTGAACAGTTGTACAGTAAAAAGCCCTGCTGAAGACCACTTTCGGAACTCAATTAAGTAAGTTGTTATCCTTTGATAAGTACTCTTAAATTAATAAAGATGATTGAAAACTCTTTCCTTGCATAATGTCTACTCTTGTTCAAAGCAGAAATAGAAAATACAGAAGACAGGTATAAGTTGATGGCAATTGTACCAAAGTGTGGAAGTTATTCAGTCCTCGGTTCATTGAGTTGTTTTCTTTAATAAAATCCTTAAACCCCCAGGATGACACTAAAAAGTCTTGGATATGACCCCAGAAATTCCAAAAATATTACCAGCTTGTAATTTTAATGTAACAGTATAGGAACATTATTAAATACTGTATGTTACTGTAATTGATTACAGTTATTTGTATGCTGTCTATTGAAACTACTCTAGGCAACTTAACAACAGTTACATAGAATCTGTAAATATTATCATCATTCCAATATTAAAAAATCTACTGCTGTTCTCCATTAAATGGCACTCTCTAAAAGCCTTGTGGAAGATAATGTTTTATATTTGTTTCCTGAAATATAAAGTGCTGGAGACTAATATGACCTCAGGGGATAAGCTATTCTAAAATGAGAGAGCTGTTATTGCAAATGCCATTTTATAGGTCCCTAACCCCTAATCACTCCAAGGATGGATACCTGCAGCATTCTGTGCTGGCCAGATTGTGGCCTTGTTACCTGAGGAAGATAGTGAAGGAGGGCCCAAACCATAAAGAGCCTTTTATTAGTTTACATCCAGCAACTTGAATGGAAACCTACAGCAATCAATAAAAGTAAAGGTTTCCCCTGTCCAGTCCTGTCCGACTCTAGGGAGCAGTGCTTATCTCTGTTTCTTAGCCAAGGGAGCCAGCTTTCTCTGAAGACACTTCCATGGTCATGTGGCCAGCATGACTATATGCTGAGGCACGGGGAACACTTATTATCTTCCCACAGAAGTGGTGCCTATTTATCTACCTGCATTTGCATGCTTTCAAACTGCTAGGTTGGCACCAATCAGTCAGTCAATCAATCAAGCAGGTCTCAAATAAGAGGTATTAGTCTGCTGAACCAGTTGGAGCTGGTCAGAGCAGGCAAGCAACTCTGCTCTGTGCCAGATACAGCTTCTGTGTTTTCTTGAATGACATTGCCATTTATAGCAAATTGCACTAATCCAATTTAGAAATGACAAAAGCAAAAGTTACTATCTTCAATACCTTTGATCTAGGTGCAACTAGGAGATCCACCCAAACTCACCAAAGGATCTCCTGCCGTTGCTTCCATGTGCTGTTTCAGCAGGAACTGCCAATCCCAGACAATACTCAGTTATACATCTCAACACCAGGACAACCAAATGATGTCACAGAGATCTTGTCATAATACCCGAAGGTGGTTTGGTTCTGGATTGGGAGGACCAAGCTTAAACTCAACCTTGACTCGAGATTGAGTGGCTGTCAGTTCCTTGTTCTTCTGATATCGTAACCTTTCCACCTTTAATTCTGAATGGGGTTATATTTCACCAGACAGAACTAGTGTATAAGTTGGAAGTTCTCTTTGATTCATAAAGTAGATAGCAATTATGGCCAGGAAGATCTGTAGTTAGAGTGCTTGATGTGTCAGTTAGGACCTTTTCTGGATTGGGAGGTCCTTCTCACAATTACTCATGCCATAAAAGCTAGTGGATTCTGTAAAGGACTATCTTTGAAGATCCCTCAGAAACTGCAGTTGACCCAGAATGTGGTGGCATGAAAAGTTTGAGGCTGAGTTATGATTATAATCAAACTATGTGAGCTACTATGATTGCCAGCAAGCTTCTGTGTATAATGAAGGTTGTTGCTGGTTGTTACCTTTAGAGACCTTTCATGGGTTACCTGAGAGACCAACCATCTCCAGTTTTTACCATCCAATCTGGTATGGCAAGATAGGCAAGTTCTAGACCCTGTCAGCAAATGAATGTCAGCTGATGAAGATGAAGAGGCATGCTTTTTCTCCCAAAGCACCTGCCCTCTGGAACATGTTAACTCTTGAGATTAGGATTGCCCCAACCCCACTGGTTTTTTGGAAGGCCTTCAAGACTTGGCTATGTGGCCAGGCTTGGGGCCTTGAATGTATGGAGAGCCCTGTTTCCTGGTTATGCTGACATCAGTGGGTTATAATATCTCTTAGCTGCAGTTTATATTTAATTTCTTTTTGTATCATGTTTTGATTAGTTTTATGATTGTTTGCTGCCCAGAGTGGCTACTGGTTTGAGATATTGAATGAATGAGTGAACATGCTCCAGATCTCATCTTTAAAGCCGTATTATCTGTTCCTAGGAAATTGCCTTGTCTCTCATGGTACCCATCCTCTGGAATAATTATGAGGTTTACATAGCCCCAACCCTTCTATTCTTTACACAAGCCTTGAAGAACTGTCCTGCTTTGATTGTGTATTAATGTCTTCATGTTTATTCTGCTTACATTTTAAGAAAATTAATTGTAGGCATCAGCCTTTTTGTATTTAGTCTCTCCAATTTCATTTCAATATTTAAAGGTCATATAGTATCATAAGTTCATCTTTCTCTCTTTTCGTGAACACAAGCTCAGCTCATAATCTATATTTATTTCTTAACAGTAACAGGATGAGTTAAATTTGGCTAAGTGCTAGCATCTACTGTGAATAAAATATACAGAGAATGGGACAAAGTTAGGTACAAATAAGTTTAATAAAACATTTCATTGTAAGTCACTTATGATGCACTGCACACCAGAGATCCAAGAGGTAAAATGTACTTGTTTCTATGTGGCAGAGTGTGTGTCTGTATATGGTCACTGTGAAAGGCTCCTAAAACCAAGAACAGTTTTCATTGGTATGACCAGTAAGGTGATTTTAAACCCAGAAGTTGAATTCCTGGTGGGGCAGAGAACTAGCAACTTGAAATTCTTTACTTCCATAATCTATGGCTTTTTAGGAATAGGAAGTCTTTTAGTCCTCTAACTTGACATCCTGATAACTTTTATTTTCATCACTTTTGGGATGGGTTTGTGACCTCTGCTGTAGTAATAAAAGTCATAACTAGTGAAGTAGACACCTGATAAACCTTGCCTGGTCTTGAAAAATTAATACAAGTAGGGCCTGGTTAGGCTGACTGGGAGATAACTGGCAATTCCCAAGACTCTAGGCCAGTGATGGCGAACCTTTTAGACACCGACACTGCGTGTGCATACCCAAACTGAATGATGCACACGTGCGTGCAAATGAGTGAACAAGTGTGTGTGTGGACATGCGCGCACACACAGCAGAGACCCAAAGACCAGCTGGCCGGTGGGAGGTAAGATCTTTTTCTTTCATGACCTCCTGTTTCATGATTTGCAGGGAAACAGAAGCTCACGAAAGAAAGGCCACAGAGATCTGACCTGGGGCGATGGCGCGCATGCCAGCAGAGAGGGGTCTGCATGCCACCTGTGGCATGCGTGCTATAGGTTCGCCATCACGGCTCTAGGCTAAACTAGAAAATCGGGGAGGAAATCACTAAAGACAGTGGCAAATAATACTTCTCTACTGTTGTGTAAAAAATTACAGGGATATGTCCAGAAAGTCCCCAGGAGTCATCTTTACTTGAAGATTTTATTTTTTCTTTTGAGAAAGCCCCAACAATAGTTTCCAGGTGAACTAATATAATGAACTGTAACTACCTAAATTTTATTTAATAGTGAACTTTGTGCTATCCTTTCCTCGTAATTGTTATAGTACTATTTTTTTTAGTGCAGCTTCCTTTTGCCCTGTGGAACAACATTATGATTCTAGTACAAAGCTGGTTGTTTTGATTATCCACAGTTAGTAATAAGAATAGATGGAAACCTCATTTCAGTAGCGTGTCTCATATAAACTTAAAATCTTGCTTGTTAAGTAAACAGTCAAATGGACTTTATGGAATCAGATGATTAGTGCAGTGTGCAGATGGGCTTCTATTGAGAGCGAACATGAGCTGTATTTTAATTCTAGTTAAGCAGCTGGTGTACTCTGAAGAATAAAGCAGAGAGGGTGGGGCTAAAAGATGAACAGCCTGTGATTCCATCTTTCCTTTACGTTGGGTGCCTACTTTAAATTGAAGCACTGGCAGCCTGGCAGAAAGTTAGTGCTTTTCTGGCCAAGAAAAACCGAGTTTCCTAAACACCCAACGTTAATACGTTGTTAGGCAACAATAATGGATTGGGGCTAGCCAATTATCTTGGTAACAGAATTACTTACTTGGTTCCAACTGTTACAAGTGGTAATTTTGGACAATAGTAGGCACATGCATTGAGGCAGAACGGTGGAAATAACATGTTCTCAGTTATCGGAGCACCTCTTTGTGTCCAAAATATAACCAAATCTTGTTTTAATTAAAACTGAAATATTGTTCGCCACAGAATTATCTTATGGCCTTTTTGTTGTGGTTATAGAGGAGATATTTTGTCTGTGCTGAAACATCTGTAGGAGTTTCCAGTATATTTCAAAACACAACACAGAGTGTTGCTTTTGTCCTATAAAGCTTCCAATGACCTGAGTATGCTTTGTCTCTCTTCACCAAACTGATTATTCAGTCAGATCAAGTCACGATTGAGCTCCTTCTTTCAAACCTCTAATGTTGAAGATAAATTCAGTGATGAATCACACGTTGCATTTTCTCTGAAATGTCTTTGTAAAATAGATCCATTTCATATTCTACTTCTGTTGTTTATGCCAAACCATACTTATTCTTTTTTTCCCATAATGTAGGTAGTCCTGAACCCAGAACAGTTCATTTAGTGGCTATTCAAAGTTACGACAGCACTGAAAAAATTGGCTTATAAACATTTTTCACACAACCATTGTAGCATCTCAATGGTCATGTGATAAAAATTCAGACACTTAGCAACTGATTCACTTTTATAACCGTTGTAATGTCTTGGGGTCATGTGATCACCTTTTGCGGCCTTCTGACAAGCAAAGTCAATGGGGAAACCAGATTCTCTTAAGAACCATGTTACTAACTTAACAACTGCAGTGATTCATTTAACAACTATGGCAAGAAAGGTGGTAAAATGGGGTAAAATTCACTTAACAAATGTCTCACTTAGCAACAAAAAATTGGGCTTCATTGTGGTCATAAGTCGAGGACTATCTGTATAATCAACTATCAGTCAAAGTAATTTTGATACCATTTCTTGATACTATTTATTGTTGTTGTTATTATTTTCTATTTTAGTTTGCACTATTTACCTTAAGTGTGTATGGTAGAATGGTAGGATGATCATATTTTTGAAAAAGCTTTAAAATCATGACAGTTTTTTTTTTTTTTGGAAATTCAGTCAAAACATAAGCTTCATAATTATTATATAAAAATTTGAAGTACTAGTTAGTATTTACCTTCTTGGTAATTTTGAGAGACACATTTTTTCTAATCATAGAGTTACCTTATGACTCTAAATGTTTAAAGTCTTGAAGTCTTCATTGTCCATGATTGGAAAAAACACATATTTCTGGTCATGTGTGTTTATACCTGATTATCCCCAAGAGTTTTCTAGTGTCTGAGAGAACATAAATTCAGTCTAAATTCTAAGTATCTCAGAGAGAAGAACTGGCTTCTAGTTTGGGAATCAGTGTTGGCAGAGATTATTTGTCTTTCATACTCCAATGATGAAATAGTTGCTGGAAGAGGATATTTATCACCTTTTAAGCAATAGAGCTGGTTCCTTTTGACTTGTAGGTTACTGGTGATATTTCACAATTTCCCACATTTCTACCATGAGCAAAATTCATTTTCAACCACAAGCATTTAAACAAAAATGTACAAACTGACCTTTTTATATGAATATTTTGTCATCCATAACCATAGAGGGTAGTCTAAGCAATTATATAGCGTCATTAGAGCTAACAGAGACATAATTACATGTAATGATCTGGTCATCCCACAGAAAGCTTCTTCCGCTTTCTTTCAACACACACATTATCATCCCTTGTTTGATGGCTCCTTCCTCTCTCTTTGATGAACATTAGTCATTTCAGATCAACTCTGGCAACAGAATATTCATGCCTGCCTAGACAATTTTCCAACTGGAACTCTATCTCTAAAGGAGGTTTGATTGAATGTATAGATAACACTGAATATGCTCACAAATTGATCTACTCAATTTGAAAGAGTTAGATGACTCCAAATTATGTATATTCCACCACCTGGTATGTCTTGATACTGTTTTTTTTTTCTTTTAACTGGAAGTTGTCCATCTGTAATTGAAAGGACAGTGCAGTCAGAGAAGAATATCCTGTGTTCTAGACGAATAGTCTTGTGGATTGGCATCCTAATTTGGATTCAATTCTCATTTGTTTTATAAATATTTAGATTTTCTTTCTGCAGATGATTGCAGGAGGGTAAATCTTCCTATTTCAGTTACACAATCTAAACTGTCCAAGAAAGATGGATGATACAGTAGCTAATAGTTATGCAAATTGTTATGCAAAATATCATGCTTGCTGAACATGCTTCTGCTAAAAAAATTTTCTGTGTCAAAAGCTACACTTTTAAAGAGCGTGCTGATGACCAAAACCAAATTGCCTCAGAATGAAAACTAAACTGAACTGAATTTTATTCATATTTACCTTTAATTAAAGTTAAATATAAGTAATATTATTACTTTTGCATCATATATTAATATTTTTTTTCTTCCATCACATTTAAATTAAAGTTTAATGACCAGTCAGGGAGTTCCTTGGTTTTTTGTTTTTGTTTTTGTTTTTTTGCTTTGATTTATATGCCGCCCTTCTCCGGAGACTCAGGGCGGCTTACAATGCATTAAGCAATAGCCTTCA
>JANHZT010001848.1:199726-212688 GCA_032468215.1 Stegonotus admiraltiensis | reverse complement strand
CACTCCTGCCTTTTGGCAGCCCTGTGTGCCCGAGCATTGAGGAGAGGCTCCTCCACTTCACTCTCTCCGCTGGACACGGCCTCTGGGGGTTCTAAAGGCTCAGGCATCACCTCCTCTTCGGCCTCTTCGCTGTCCAAAGTGATCGCCGGCTGCACAGGTTGCAGGGGCAACCCCACATCAGGATCCTTGACATCTGGATCTGCCACGATCTGCGCAGGCGGTGGGTGGGCCACAACACTAAGTGAAACATTTGTTAAGTGTGTTTTGCCCTATTTTATGACCTTTCTTGCCAGAGTTGTTAAGTGAATCACTGTAGTTGTTAAAGTTAGTAACACAGTTGTTTAATGAATCCGGCTTCCCCATTGACTTTTCTTGTCAAAAGGTCGCAAAAAGTGATCACATGACCCCAGGAAAATGGCACCATCATAAATATGAGTCACTTGCCAAACATTTGAATTTTGATCATGTGACTGTGAGATGCTGCAACGGTCATAAGGGTAAAAAACAGTCATAAGTCAGTTTTTTCACTGCCTTTGTAACTTTGAATGGTCAATAAATGAACTGTTGTAAGTCGAGGACTACCTGTACATTTTCTGCCCTATCTTGTCTCTTTTCCACTGAATTTTAACTGCAAAATTCTAGTGCAATTTTGAGTACTTGTGTGGCTCAATCCTTACTTTGTCAGAAGTTACTGAATGCTGTTTTATCCATTGATTCTTTCATGCACCAGAATTATTTTTGAGCTACCATGTTTACTCAAAAAAAATAGACCATTACAAACATCAAGTGGAGAAGGTTGTGCATTGAGTTAAAGTTTGCGGAATGCCCAACAGTGGCCATTGAAATTGTATATGAATGAATACAGTTTTTGACCAAATATTAAAAGTTCCAACTCAACTTTTGCTTAGTATCAAACCTGAACCAAAAGGCTAGGCCATAAATAAGTAGCCTAAATTAAAGTAGTTCTGAGAGAAAATCCAAATTTTAGCAGATTATATTTAAGATTTTGAATTGGCTTCTTCTTCATCATGGCAAGTCAGGTGAATATGTTGCAATTTGAGTTGTGCATAAGAAAACAAAAAAATACTTGATCTCTTGCCCTGCTCTGTTTTAGAACTGTTTTGATATCAAACAGAGCAAACTGCTGGTTACTTAACATTTGGTCAAAAACTGTATTCATTCATATACAATTTCTAGACAACCTGGATGAAATGTTGGTATTCTTTAATATCAAACGACTAAGATCACACCTTGATGTTGTTCAGATTTACTCTGGCCTCCTAATTCTTCTTTCCTTTTCCAAAATGAATTAGGGTTAAACAATACAGGTTTTTTTTTCTTGCACTTTATGTCATTCGTAGATTTATACAGATAGCATTATGTTATTTTTAATTTAATTTTTCTGTCCTTACATAGTTCATACATTGCTAATGCGTCACATGTTAATATCTTTCCTTCCCAGTTTTGTAAACTAAACTGAAAAACAGTGCACTCAAAATCCTGAATTCAGTACGCTTCTGTTTTGGAGAATTTAATTATCATTTAGGTCAGAACTGCATGTCTCATGATTAATGTTACTGATTATGCTTACGTGAAATGCCCTTGGAATATTTTTTTATTGAAGAATGATATAAAAACACTAGGACCATGTACAAATAGTTCTTATTTCCAGTGAAGATTTCATTTTAATTTTATCAGTCCTTGGCTGTTTGCAATGAGGCAATGTTTTCCTTCCCATCTTCCCATTGCAAGCATTACGATATCCGATGACACTTTCGCAATTACAGATTCCATGATGATTGCAGTATAAATGTTTTCATTCCTTACAAAAGAGTTATGTTTTTCTAGATGCAGAATATCTTAGTACATCTAGTGCTTGACTTCAGCATAACCTATTGAAAACAATTTTGGATTTAGTAATGGACAGTTTGGTTCAGCTCTGCCAAAAGGACATGGCTGAGCTAAAACTTTAAAAGATATTCAAAGAGGATTAAGATTTTGGATGTTATTATAACAGAGTTCCTTCTGAAACAAAAACCGCTATACAAGGTAAAGGATCTCCATGTTCAAGAGATTCTTTAGGACTTTAGTGATGGTTGAGAGTTACTGCTTTCTTGAAAGCCTGGAATATTGAGGGTCGTTTAAGAGTATACTGGGAATTACAGGCAGTCCTTGACTTACAACCATTTGTTTAGTGACCATCTGAAGTTACAATGGTACTGAAAATGTGACTTATGACCATTTTTCACGCTTATGACTGTTGTGGCCTCTTCATGGCTATGTGTTCAAAATTCAGATGCTTGGCAACTGGTTCATATTTAATGACAGCTGCAGTGTCTCCGGGTGGCATGATCACTTTTTGTGAACGTCTGAAAAGTAAAGTCAACGGAGAAGCCCATTTCACTTAACAACCTTGTAACTAACTGAATAACTGCAGTGATTCACTTAACAGTTGAGTCAAGAAAGGTTATAAACTGGAGCAAAACGTACCTAACAAATGTCTCGCTTGGTCATATAAATTCTGGACTCAATTGTGGCTGTAAGTTGAGAACTACCTGGAATACAAAATGGAAAATGGGAGAAGTCACCTCAACTGCCACAGCTCTTTTTGATCAAGCCTTGAATTGCTATCAGAAACATCTCATAACCTCAGTGATTGAGACCAAAGGCCATATAGGCCATACGCTTTAAGAGAAAACAATCTTTCAAAGTGACAGCCCTAGTTTTAAGTGGTGATACATTGCTCCTCACTTTTCCAGATCTGATTTAAAAAGGAAACGTAAGTCTATGGGTCATTGCCTTATGAAACAATAGAGTCACCTGGAAGATCAGCTATAGGGATATATGGGAAATCAGAGCCCCAGAGAGATGCTGCTTCTTCAAAATGGCTTGTCCCTTACCCCATCGTTGCTCACTGAAAATACTTTGAGACTCAAAAGTATTTCATTTTGAGGAAGGAAAAATTAAGGCCTTTAGGACAGATGAGATGTAGACAGATGTAGCCAAGAGGCTACATGTTTGTACAGGTAGTCATCAACTTATAACCATGTATTTAACAGCTGTTCAAAGTTATGACACCACTACGAAAAGTGACCCACAACCTGGTCCTTGTATTTATGACCATCACAGCCTCCCTGCAAATGATCAGAATTGATGCGCTTGGCGACCAGTGTGTATTTACAATGGTTGTAGCATCCTGGGATTTGTGTGATTGCCATTTGCAACCTTCCCAGGTGGCTTCTGGCAAGCCAAGTTAATGGAGGAAGTAGGATTTGCTTAACAATCACGGGATTTGCTTAATAGTCATAAAATCAGCTGCAACTCACTTAATGACTGCATTGCTTAGTGATAGAAGATCTGGTTCTAATATGGTTGTAGGTTGAGGGCTACCTGTCCTGTCCTGGAATTGTTTCTCACTTTTAAGGGTTGTGATTCTTTTAAAACTAAGATTCTGAAAACAGAGTCTGTTTCTGGAAGGTTCTGGAAACTAAAAAGAGAGAGAGAAAAACTTCCTCTAAACTTTATTATTCTTCCACCAACTTTCTGTCAGTATAAAGAATACAAACGCTTCTGACAATTTAGGCCCAAATTCCATATGGCAAAGGTGAAAGGATGTGAAAAACTCTGGCCTTGTCCAGTGCTGGCAGAGGAATTCTGGAAGTTGAAGTCCATCCATCTTAAATTTGCCAAGTTTGAAAAACATTTCTGTTTAAATAGTTTTTAGCTTTGCAGTCAGTACTATAGGATAGTTTGCCTGAAATGTCAGATTGGTTGAGTTTAGCAGGGGCGGGTTCTACTTACCTTTACTACCAGTTCGCATCATGCATGTGCAGTTCGCTTCTGATGACGTCCGGGTCAGTGGGCAGAACCTCCCATGGATTTTACTACCGGTTCTATAGAACCGGTCCGAACCGGGGGCAACCCACCACTGGAGTTTAGGTATTCTAGCAGAACTGGGAACTTTTCATTCTTAGAAATTTCATCCTGTTGTGCTGCAGTTTAATTTTTCCATTTTAATTTTCCCAGCATCACAACTCTCATAGCTTTGTTAACCAGAAAATGTATATTTTTGAAGTTAGCAAACAGCAAGGGTTTCTCTTCAAGGCTCTGTGGTTCCCTTTTACTAAGACATTATTTCTAGATCCTGAGAAAGATGTTTATAAGAAGTCACATTAATTTTGCTTGGCCTAGCCCATGAGTCATAAAAACTAAATCTATATTTTGATAGTTACTCATTCTTTTTATTTCTTCCTAGAATTACCTGGGAAATATATTCATGTCATTGGCTCTGGAATATTTGGGGTTTTTAAATTTCCTTGTAAAGTGTGTGGTTTTTTATTGAGTTTACCTTGTGATTTGAGTTGTTAAAAATGATTGCAACATTTTATTTAGGTTGATTAACTCATTTGATTTGTAAGGTCTGACATGTATATAGTGTTAAACAACCTTGAAAATAATCTTACTACTTCCAGGAATGTGTTGCAGTATTTCAGGATTATTTTTTTTAAAAAACTAATGCATACAAAATTTTATCAGTAGATTTGAATAATGAAAACCTCCACTGATTAAAGCCTGGCCATTCTCCAAAGGTATTAATCTACTTCCTCCTTCCTTTTTTCCACCTGCCCTCCAAATTCTAAATACTGACTTTGCATTACATGGACACTTTTTGTTATCCTGAATTTGGAACTGATCAGACATGGGTGTCACATACTGTAACAACCGGTTTGCCCAGCACCGGAAATGTAAGCCTGTGCTCACAAATCAGAAGGTCTGATTTGACTGCTTTTATTGATCCCTCATTATCATCCAGTGGGTTAGGAATTTACTTGTAATTGGCACCATCAGTGGCTGTTTGCCCAACAACTGTTAATAGCTCATTAGTTTATTTGATTTTGAGCAAGCAAGGATTAGCATCCATTTTTAAGAAAACTGTGAACAGTTATTTGAATTTATAACACTATAGGCTGGAATAAATTCTGTGCAATATACCGTAATTTCTTACGTTAGGCTCATGATATAAAAGAATCTTTTTAAAAAAAATGCAATTTATATGCTGGAGGTTTTTTTTATTAAATTACATGTCTGCTTTATTGGTATCAGTAGGGGGCAGTGTTACTCTGCTGAAATGTACTGTTTAAGAATCACTTGATTTACAGAAGAAAATTCTCAGTTCTGTGTCCTAAGTGGCATTCTCTTTACCCAGATTGTACTACATTATACAACTGTTTAGCACATTCAGCATATTTGAATCTAACTTGCTATATAATGGGCAGCTGCATTTGAAAATAATTTTAGCTCTTAAGTCATTCATAAGTCTTAAATTGGATTGAATGAAGGGGGCCAATAAAATAGAGACGGTTGAAATTACAGGTTGACACCTCAGGTGAGGAATCTCAGCATGAATTTTATGTAATCAAATCATATTAGACCGTAAGCAAATTTTTTTTTAAAAAAAAAAATTATGTTTAGCTGATGGAAATACGTTTTAGCAGAATGGTTGTAAAAGAAAATCCTGTTTAAGAGAGAAGATGGCTATTTTCTTTTCTCTTTTTTTTGTAATAACCTATTTTAAGAATGTAATTGAACCATTATTGAATCGTCATTACCGAATTGTGTGTAATCAAATCATATTAGACTGTAAGCAAATAAAATCAGAAAAAAATACTTTATGTTTAGCTGATGGAAATACGTTTTAGCAGGAATGGTTGTGAAAGAAAATCCTGTTTAAGAGAGAAGATGGCTATTTTCTCTTTTTTTTCCTTTTCTTTTTGGTAATAACCTATTTTAAGGATGTAATTGAACCATCAGTTCAATCAGAGGTTTGTTTTTGGTCAGCAGTTTTATTTAACAGTAAATAATCTGTTAATTAATGGAATAATTGACAGCAAGACAATAGATGTGAATTCTATAAAAATCAGAGCTTGGTAAAACCTCATCATTGGGGTGGGTTTATGTAGTTTTGCTATATTTGCCTGTGGCCTATCCAGCAATTGATAAGAAGGGCTACAAAGATGAAAAGGTTCCCCCACCTACCCACCTTTTCTTGCAATCACAATCTCTTTGTGCCAGCCTTTTTTCAGATAAGAAACCTTCCTTCCTAGAAAAACCTTCTTACTGGTGTCTCTTCTGAGGTCTGAATTAAAGAGGCCAAGGAAGGACCATTGGAGGATTTGCTACTGCTTTAGATTAGAAACATGCTTTCTTTTTAAAATACCTACTTCTGAATTAATTTCCACCTCTCTTATTAGGATTATTTTCAAAAAACATGGATGGGCCTTCTTTTTCCTTTAGGCTGCCTTTTTTTCAGGGTTATTTCAGAGGCCTCTCTGGTACCTCCTTTTATTCCCTCTCTTTTCTATTATCTCTTTCTTTTCCTCCTGTGTGTGTGTGTGTGTGTGTGTGTGTGTGAACATGCACACGCACACACGCTCACTGGGACTGGCAGCCAAGATTGTACTGTTACTAGATGGGGAAATACAATACTGTGGCAGCTGTGTGCCCTCTCTTCTTGCTTTTAAAGGACCAGAGGAGTGTGTGTGTGAGTGAGTGAGAGTGAGAGAGTAGATGAAAGAGAATACACATGCAGCTGCCATTGCTTTCCAGGGTGTTATTCAGGCTATAAAGAATAAAGTAGAATTCTCTCTCTTCTCCCAGTTTTAGTTCTAAAGGATTGACGTTGCCTGCATCAGGCTGGTAGAAGCAGGAGAAAAGGCTTTGGGGGGGAAATCAATAGCAAATGGTAGATATGGGTGAGTGAATGAAATTAGGCAGATGCGCCTATGGAAAATGCTTGATATAAACAAGGAAAGGGGGGAAAAATAAGCCAACAATATAAGAAGATGGCAAACAGCCAGAACTGAATTCGTTAGTGAAAGAGAAAAAAAATGGAGCTGTAATGAGAAAAAAAAAGTCTACAGAATGTAGAATTAATGAAGAAAGAAGACGTAAGAAATAAACTTTTACAACATGGAATCACTTTCTCTCACCACCCAGAAATGTGGCCTAGAATTCAAGAACTCTGTTTCTGTCCATCCTGCTTCGCGTTCCATGTGCAAACAGTGTGATGAGATGTCATAAGAATAGAAAAGCCTGTAAGCTATTCTCATTTTTATCCAGTTCTTCCACTTCAAATGTTGCTTAACTTGCATTAAACGGAGAATCTTACATGAAATAAAAACCTGACTTGAGAATAGGTGAGGCGTGCTCAATATCCATTATCCACAGTGTCTCATTACACGGTTTCACAGTCAAGCAAGAGTAAGAGGGGAGAAATGGAGCCATTATCATTATGAAACAGATTCTGCCCTCCTAGTCTACTTATATTCCATTTCTTACCTGGTTGACTAACACTTGCAGAGTAAGAACACAACATGGGTGATTTTAAGTTATCTTCAGACCAGTCCTTGCTTATCTAAACTTTATTGTCAGAGTGTGCACAGTGTGACTATTTTGGGACAGCCCAGGAGCAAAATACAATAAACAGAGGTTTATCTTTCAAATAGTGGTTTATCTACAAGGAATATATACATACACGTACTAGGCAAAGTCAGGCATTCAATCATCAACTATAGCACGGAAGCACACAGAGAGACAGAGATGCCCTCACAGGGCCTCTCTTATATATACAGCCTCTTAAAGTGATAAGTTAAATAACCCTACTGACTCATTCTCATTGCATTCTCATTTCAGTATTACAGCCTCACAGCAGCTGTTCAGCTATTAAATCATTACTTTAACATTTATGAACCTCATGGATGGCTCTAAGTTTGAGTACCTCAGGAATAGAATAGGATTGTACTCATGGATTAGATTAAATAGAATTACACTAGACTTGTTCTGTTTAGATGCTTTCTCTGGAACTTGACTGCTATCCTGATTCTTTTGTTCTCGTCTCTGGTTCCTTAGAATTAGATACGCTTGCTTTCTGCCTCAAGTTTCTCTGTTTGGACCACAATCACTTTCAGTAGCAGATAATTTTGATAGGTAAAGGCTGATGAAACTGGAGAATTAAAATCTAATGAGATTTTTTTTGCAATTGTTCTGGCTATACATCAGGGGTATCAAGCTCGATTTCATTAAGAACCACATCAGAGTTGTGTTTGACCTTGAAGGACTGGGATGGGCATGGCCAGGGTGAGCATGGCCAGCTTGACGTCATTCGTGTCTGGAGCACCTATGGTGGCCTGAGTGCCCTGCCAGCAAAAACGGGCTCCCGAGCTCTGTTTCCCTGCCAAAGGGTTGCAGGAGGTCATTGCAGCCAAAGACGGAGCTTGGGAGCCCATTTTTGCTGGCAGAGGCACCACGGGCCAATCCTTCGCTGTTTCCAGGGCGGTCATACACTCACACACACACACACACACACACACACACACACTATAAATATGGAAGATTCCTGCTTCAAGTCAGCTTCCCCTGTGTTTTAAGTAATAATGCTTATTCTCAGCTTTTTAGCTTTTCTTCTGCAGAAATATGAATCAGCTAAAACAGATGTTTCTAGATCAATTATAAATTGAAAAGCATCAGTTTAGTCAGCATAAAAATAGAGCAAAATTCTACTATAAAGTCATGCTAGAAGTACAAGAAAGCAATTAAAGAAATGAATAGAAATTTGAACACGTGGGAATATTATTATAGAGTTGAGGTTGTTAAGTATTAGAATTCATTTCCACTAGTGCTTCGTTTGGAAAATAATTTCTGTTGGTTCTTTCCCTGCGCAGAAGATAAAAAACACATTACTTCCTGGTTAAAACCAGGAAGTAGTGACACCCGGGCGGGTGGGCTTCGCTCCGCCATCGCTACCAGATCGCTGAACCACCGGCCAAGATTGCTACCAGATCAGGCGATCTGGTCCGATCTGGGAGCATTTCACCCCTGGTTTGCAGGTGTTTTGAGTACTTAACCTCCTTTATTTTGAATTTGCAGTTTAAAAGCATGATCAGAAAAATTGTGTTCTTGGATGAAGTTTTCATATTAAAACACATAGTTCTTTTAAAAGGACACAGTAACCAGTCCTAAACTTAGTTGAAGTAACACTGAACATTACATTGAAAAAGAACTATATAGCTATCATCAAGAAAATATCCCATGCAATTAAATGAGTATATTATACTACAGCCTGATGTGTTGGTCTTCAATTCCCATTATTCTCAGGCAGTATTATTCTAAGGAACTTGGAATTCTAGTTGTTGAAATCTAAAACAGTGTTTCCCAAACTTGGCAGCTTTTAAAATGCGTGGATTTCTCTTGCTGACTGGGGGATTCTGCAAGTTGAGGTCCACAGATCTTAAAAACATTGATCTAAAACTTGTAGAAGAGACCAAATTGGGGATATTTGCTGTAGTGCTGTCAGATTGTCTTCTGCTGCGATCAGACTTGCCATTCTTGAAAATAACGTTCTATTTATTAATCCTAAACTTGTACCAGTCAACAAGTTTTTTTACGATAGAAGGCTCCTGTCTTTTGTGAATCACAACCTACTGCTCCCTGTACATATACTTTTCTGTTCATCAAGCTGGTTTTCCTCTGCCTGAAGATTCCTTTGCTTGAGGCATTGTATTATACCGTGGATTTGCTGAGCTACAGCTTCTTGAATAAACCACACTTGCTAGAGTTTATACAACACAAACCTCTGTGGTTAGGTTCATGCAGTATACTACATCACAAACATAGAAATTACTTGATGTAAAAACCCAGCTGAAAGGAGCAGTCAATCAGCTCCATTATGCCTCTCTAGGCCTTTAAATGTGAAACTTGGAATGTTTTTACTGTGTGCTGTTTTAAAGTTTCAACTTTAACTACCTAACTTTTTTTAAAAAGTCACTGTGGTGTACACAGGTTTGATAAGCGGAACATCTGGCAAACCATGTTATTAGTTCCAATTGTATTCTTCGACATTCTTTTCTTGTGAAGTTACTGTCCAAATCTTTGGGGTTTTTTGCACAAAGCTTGTTATGGAATTGTCATTAAGGGTTGCTTCTTCCCTACCTCCCCCACGGTAGGAAAAAGAAAATCTTAGAAGAAACAATGGCCCAGACTCCTCCTCCATCTCTTCCCTTTAGGAAATGCAATCTGCAGTCTTGTCCTTAAATCTCTAGTAGTAAATATCTTACAGGTTCACAGCAATAATTCACAGCAAGCCCTATACCCATGATGGCGAACCTATGGCATGCGTGCCACAGGTGGCATGCAGAACCCTCTCTGCGGGTATGCTAGACGTCGCCCCAGCCCAGCTGCATCATGCATGCACGCACGCCTCCCGCTGACCAGCTGATCTTCGGGTCTTTGCTGTACATGCATGGGGCAGGGCGCATGCACGGGGGTGCAGGTTGGTGCAGGAGGCTTTCCAGGCCCAAAATGGGGCACAGGGGGCCTCGCAGGGTGCCCCCATGCCCTGTTTTGTCTTCCAGGTTGGTGCAGGAGGCTTTCCAGGCCCAAAACGGGGCTTGGGGGCACCTGAGGTACATGCACACGGGGCGGAGCGCATACATGGGGGCATGCACATTGCATTTTGGGGGTTTGGGCACTCGGCACCAAAAAGGTTAACCATCACTGCCCTATACTGTACTTCATGTAGCAGAATCCTAAAGGCTCAATTAAGCCTTATTTTCTGTTCCTGGTGAATTCACAGGTAGCAATACAGAGTTGCTAGGCCCATGATAGCAAACCTATGGCACGTGTGCCAGAGGTGGCACACAGAGCCGTCTCTCTGGGCGTGCACGCTGTCACCCCAGCTCAGCTAGCTGGTTGTCGGGTTTTTGATGCGCACATGCATGCCAGTCAGCTGGTTGTCGGATTTCTGGTGCTCTGGCACACGCATTTGCACACACACGCATACACCTTCCGGTTTGGGCAATCTGTGCTTAAAAGGTTCACGATCACTGTGCTAGGCAGATTAGAAAATTGCACATTCCTCCTTTATCTTACTGGGCTTTGGGGGAAAATTTTCACCCACATTGGGTCAGATTGTTTATTCTATTATAGTGGGCTTGAAAGGGAAGATTACAGCTAACCATTAATATATTGTAGAGGTTTCTTTTTTAAAGTATCTATTATACAGATTACTTTTCCAAAAATCTCAGAAGATAGTTGTTCTAATTAAACTTCACTACATGAGATTGTGCAAATCAGATTTAAGTTGAAGTAGCAGTCAGAAGCATATAAATTATTGTATAAATTAAGAGCCAATTAGATTTAAAATCGAATGCTGAAATTTATTTAACTACAGTTTAGGAAGGTTCTGAAAATAGAAATGTATTCATTTATGCTACTGAAATTTTGTTAAGACTTCTCTCCCTCCTCCACCTTTCCACCAGCATTAAAAGATTTTGAAGGTTAAAGGCATTTGTAACATTCCTATACAGTATAGTCTTTTTTATCATAAAATAAACAAATAAATAACGTTAGGACTTTCATTAAACTGAACAGAACCATTAGATGGTATTAAAAAGAAATTAATCTTGAATGAGAATGAGAGAGAAAAAATATATAATTAAATTTTGGTTCACATGTGCAGAGGCCTATATAGAGAATTTTTATTAGATTAATCTAGTTTATTCTAAATTCTATTATCTTTTGTCACATTTTATGGCAATTTAATTGAAATGTTTGCATTTTTAATATGCATCCAACTGCCATATTTCCAGCTTTTTCAGGAGAAAGGATTATATGTTTTCATGCAACATAGAGCTACCAATGAACGTTTGGTATATGATTTAAAAAGTCCTACAATCTTAAATCACCCGAGTAGCGATAAAGTCAAAATCTGGTTGAATTCAACCTCTGATAATATTCTGAACATTTATATAGGTTTCTTGGCAATAAATGGAAGTGATTTGTCAGTGTCTTTATCTGAGACATGAGTCTGTCCTCTAACCCAGGGGCACACTAGAAACTGGGCCATGCAAATGAGTAAAGCCTCGTCAGGGTACAGGCAGCAGGCAAAACTATGCTCCTTCCCCTGTCCACAGAAGAACCTTTCCAACTTCTCTAACCTGTTACTTCCTGGGAGTCTAATCAAGTCATTCCAGATTCAGTCTTGCTTAAGACTGAAGTCAAGGAGTGCCACCCAGCCTCGGGATATTAATCCTTAACAGAAATCAAGAAAATAAAAGTTAGCCTTTTTTAATAATCAAGTGACATAACACTTTCTGTATTGAATTACTACTCTTTTTAGTACGGAGACACGTCATCTGAGTGATGGGCAACCTTCTACAGCTGAATGCTTTCTTGTGCCTTTCGGAGCTCATTTTGATTGTTCCACTGAATTTCAGTAATGCTGTTGCTGGAAATTGGGAGACTGGTTTCAAAGTTTGAGCTGAAATACCGTTAAAATAGCTTTTGAAAAATCAAAACAAGATTTAACCTATTAAGTACCTACAGGGAAAAGAACCTCAAATCCTGGAACCTTCTTCCCCATCTCTAACCCTCCAGTGTGACTGATCCCTATTTGTTTTGTTTTGTTTTGTTTTGTTTTGTTTTTAATTTATTTATTTATTTGCCACTCATCTCATAACAAAATGACCCTATATGATTATCTTTGAACTTCATCCCATTCATTATGGCCTTGACTCTACTTCTGGATCCCAATACTGTAGGGTCCTTATCACTCAAAACATTGCCTATTTTCACTTCATTTAATTATGGATAATATTCCGGATGCATATGCAAGATATTTTTAATATCACCTGTTCGAATATAGTGTAATTTCTTATGCATCTACAGTAGTGGCCAAAATTGTGGAAACGTTTGGGAAAAGTGTATTTTTGAGGTTTGATGGCTAATAACACCACTTTTTTGGGGGAGTTTCAAGATAATCATATTCCACTGCTGGAATGACCTGGGAATAGCCCAGACCTTAATCCAATTGAAAATCTATGGAGCCAGCTAAAGAAACTTGTTAGTCAGAAGCGACCCAGCAATAAAACCCAGTTAATAGAAGCAATTGTTCAATCTTGGTTTCA
>JANHZT010001848.1:172098-183053 GCA_032468215.1 Stegonotus admiraltiensis | reverse complement strand
CAAAAACCCCTACCCAAATTGAGAGCAAATTGCAATCCCATCTCCATCAGGACAACTCAGTCTGTCATAGGGTCACAGGCTATCCAGTACAGCAGAAGTTGGACCTAAAATCAGCAAAATGGGTGCCTTTTTATCTCTCCATGAGAAAAATATATCTCAACTTTGAGAACTTTTTTTTTTCTCAAAAGCCTGGAATAGAGTCAACCTTGCTTTTCCTCCAGACACTAAAAATAATTTGACAGCTTCCATTGCAGTGCAGTTATGGAGTTTGCAAAACGCACCCCTGGGGCACCACTGTTTAAATTGCTGAAAGATTCTAAGTAAATAGCAGCACCGAAACTAAATCTGTGTTTCAGATTGCTTGGAAAGAGCAGCCCACATTTTAGATGAAAGGATGCATGGCTGGGTAAGATTCTGACATTCCTAAGCAATCAATCAAGTATTCATCCTGATGATAAATATGTATTACAGTAGCATTTTAATAATTAACATACATTTATTTTACCCTGAACACAAACTTTGAATGTAAGATTTGATTAAAACATGCAAAACCTGAACTTCATAATATTTGATGAGAGTTAATCATGTTTAGAGTATGTCATTTAAATTTAAATCTTATAAATTAGGCTGGTTTAGTCACATTGGCCTTAAGGGCTCTACCCGAACTATGACTCATCCATGCTGTAAAATTATTTACCACAATTCCCTTCTTTATGCATCCTTAAACATCTCAAATACAGAAGTGAGTGTTCCTATCTGTCTATAACTCTTAGAAGTGTGATATTTTGAATCACGCAGTAGCATCAGTAACGTGTATCAATATTCATGGTATCAAAGATAAATAGCAAAGTGGAAAAACTCTTATATTTGCCTTCATTCATGCAAAAACTCTATTTACAACTCATGACCTGCCTTAAAATTATTCGAATCTAAATGGATGACACTGGCTATTTTAAGAAAATATCTCCATTTTTAACTAGAGAAGACTTAAGGATGATTGTTTTTGTACATGGCAACTGCAGCAAGATTATTATATGCACAAAGATAGAGTTTGAAATACTCACAATGGAGGAATGGTTAGCAAAGATAAGAGAGTTTATAGAGATAGCAAATAGCTGTATTTGTTAGTGATTGGAAACCCTTTGTGGACTTTTTGTTGGCAATGGAAAAAAAATAAATATCTGATTTATCGGTTTCATTATTAGAAATGGTAGAATAGGAAAAGATTGAAGGCTTGATGTAACCTTAGACAGAACAGAATATAAATGCATTTCTAATGCTATAAAGATTGGAAACTATTCTTTTATATCCCTTTTGCTCCTTCCTTCTTTTCTTTTCTCTTTCGTTCCCTATTATAACTTTTCTTTATACTTTTTTCTTTAAATTTGTACTGTTTTTACTTTGTAATTTTTTTTAAATAAAAATAATTAATAAAAAAGACCATGTTTCAATTTTGGGTTGTAACTTTGCATGTGCCCAAAATTTGGTATAATTTGGTGTCAAACTTAGCTGATATCAATTCAAGCTGCATTTTAGTCAAGGCAAATAGATTTTTATGTATGTGTCAACATAGGTAAGACATAACAATAATAAATTTTAAAACAAAATGAGTTGCAAGCAGTTGTCCGTGCCTCCTTTTTCTCATCTGTTTGACCCACTGAACTTCAGCAATCTGATTTGACTTAAGAATTTCTTGGGCATAAAGTATATGCAGTTAAATACTCAGACACATGGGAGGGAGAGGAAACTTCAATTAAATATGTGGAGAAAGGAGGGAAGTTTGTGTGTGTGTGTGTGTGTATTTGGAGACCACGTCCTAGTAGTGTGGGCGTGGTCTCCAAATACACACACATACGCAAACTTCCCTCCTTTCTCCACATATATCTACTCAGGAATCTAGATATATAATGACATTCCTTACTTGTATCTCCACAGCTCATGCTGTACGAATAATCAGACTTCAGAAAAACATGCATAGAACATGAGCAAGAGTTAGGTTAGTCACAAGGAAAGGCAATAACTTATTTTCAGGATTTCATTTCCTTTTACTCCAGCTGTTTATACACAGGTGACAGAGGATGCTGAACTCGCCAAAGTTTGGGGGAGATGTCATTAGTGTAGTATGCTCTCTCAAGAAAGTACCTTGTAACCTTGCATGTCTTGGTTATAATCATTCTCCTATGGTATTAGTCTTATTTCTTAATGATACTGCTCACAGGCTCCTGAATTTGATGCCTAAGTTGTGAGTTTCTAAAAAAGTGAAAAGAATAAATAATGTTCTGGAGTCCCTTCCCTTGTTTTGTGTCTATAACAGCTTTGTTCCCTATGCCATCAGGTAAACTCGCAAGATTCGTTTTTCCCGCCATGTACATGTATACATCCGAACTGTACTATGTTGTTTCTCTGTGTCATATAATAAGTGGTATATTCATATTTATTTATTTATTTAGTCTTGTTTGTATACTGTATATTGGAGGTGGTGACCCTTTGAGAGCCACATGCAACGTAATTTCATTTTAAAGTATGCCAATTAGTGTACATTCAAAGTGACAATAAAGTTATTCCAAGTCTAAATCTAACCATTCTTCTTTATTTTCCTCTGATGATGATTCATTTCAGCTTGCAGGCTGTTGTTTTCCTTTAAGGGTAAAAGTCATATATATAGAACTTATTATATGTTGAAGTGATTTTACTCCTTTAAGGATAAGCATGATTTATAGAGTTCTTATATGTTGAGGCAGACGTACACATGCCCAGTGTACAGTTTCCCTAGAGTTAAAAATACTGACATATATTTATGTATAGGGGTGACATGAAAAAATATTTTTTAAAGTCATTTTGAAGATACTGGGGGAGGTAGAACTGTTCCTGCAAAGGCCAAGCATGTAGCACTCATTACTTTTATCCACTTTTTTAACAAATTGCACATATTTGGCAGTCCCAGAAACTTTTTACACTGCAGACTGGAGCCAGACTTGATGTCTTTTCTGTGTCCCAGAATGTCTAATATTCTTATGCTTTGGGGTTAGTGTGTGAGTCATATGTGTTTATGTGCTATGTTTAAAGTGCTTAGTTATCTCAGAGCCAGGTAGCTTCTTGCTCAAGAACGAGAGTTCCTGGTAGACCGAGAGTACAGCTGGGAGTGTGTTTACAAAAAACCCCCAACACATTTGCTTAGTCATCTCCTTTGGGCAGCCCTTGCCAGTCTGTTTTCCTTATTCGTTTGATAAACTGCCCTCATTTGCTGGCATATACTTAAATCTTCCGCAAATTGGATTGTGTTTGATTCATTGTGCTACTTTCCAGAGTTTGAGAATAAATGGACTCATCCCCTCTTCTCTGATATTTATATCGATTTAACTTTATTCCTAAAACATGTCAAAAGGGAGAAGAGAAACAGTTTTAATAGAGAAAAGCAAGTCCTTGGCTTCCATAAATAGAAATAAATTAAGCCAGACCTTTCGAAAGCCACGTTCACTCTGGGTTGAAGAGGCTTGAGGACACTGAGAAGATGATTCCTCTTTGCTTGTCTAATCCTTATACGTTGAACTCTCTTTGTACCTCCAACCAGACATTCTGGCAACAAGACAGCACACATAAAGTTTTGATGATCCAGGATGGCGGTAGGAATTATAACTGTTTACAAAACAGGCTGTCAAAATAAAG
Source organism: Stegonotus admiraltiensis (assembly GCA_032468215.1). Lineage (NCBI taxonomy): Eukaryota > Metazoa > Chordata > Lepidosauria > Squamata > Colubridae > Stegonotus > Stegonotus admiraltiensis. Next base: position 179,387 of record JANHZT010001848.1, on the reverse strand, counting down.
AGGTAAAATATTGGGGGTATGGATTAGGAGCTTTCTTAAGCAAAAGGAAGGTAATTAGATGTTGGCAGCATAAATAATTATTATTATATAGTTTCTTGATGCCTTGGCTGAATGATAGTAAAACATTCAAGAGAACTGAGTTACAAAAATAAATACACCTAAAATTAAGTTAGTTGCTCCTGGCCTGAAGTCAAAGTGGACCTTTTGCATGTAAAATCCAAAGTATGTCAGTGGAATCAATTTACAGTATAAGAATAACTTGAATGGAAGCTGAAAGTATAAAACAGCTGTTGCAATTGGGACCATGTTTGGATCTCGCACACAGGAAGATAAGCCCCTACCAGCTGTTGTTGAGCTTACAAGGAACTGCTTGCTGGAAAAGCCACATTGTTCCGTAAAAGTTGTGTGGGGTCCGCTTACTTCAGAATGCAAAATTTTAAATGGCTTTGGTGGGGGGTTTTCTTCAATGTTTATAGGATTAGTTTATATTAAAAATGTGAAATTAACCATTTTAAAAAACACAGTGGGAAATGGTGCTGGATACATCACGTTGTGATTATTTTATCTCACATGTATGAATGATTAGTAAAATCATTTTTAAGTTAAGTAGTATTCAAATGTGAGAGTAATTTTTAACCAGGCACAAAGAAATGGGTTCACTGAAGATTCACAGATACTTTAAAGGTAAAGCAAGATTCTCTTTCCAGAGAAAGCCATTTTATAAATCAGGACAGATGGCAGAGAGCGTCAGAACAGTAGAAAGGAATAGCCAAAATTGACTTAAAATGGCTTAAATAGGTGTAAAATGGCAAGAGAGGCCATGAGACTGAATCTCAGGTAGATACCATAGATAAATAGCAAATTATCTAACTTTATTATATATGCTTCTAGGTTCCCTAATCTGTCAATTTCAGGTTTAAATCTTCCCTTATTAACCTGCTGGTCACATTTGCCTAACACAATATTTCATAAACATTTTGCTCTTAGGACCCCTCCTACTTTCAAAAATATGGAGGTTGCATTGATTTTTAGCATATGAAAAATTAAAAGTGGCATATTTGTAAAATATTTATTGAATCATAAAAATAACAATTTAAAACACACTGAATACTAACGTAAGTATTTTTCAGGAAAACGCCTATATTTTTAACAAATAAAGACAACAAGTCTTTAACAAGTAACATTTTAAAGTTTGTAAATAATTTCAATATTTGGCAAATAATATTGATTTTGTGAACCTCTGAGTGTCTTGGAAGATCCCCAGGGATCCTTATACCACCTTTTAATAATCACTTGTCTAATGGAACACAGATCTCTTCCTGAACCAGGAATAAGTTAAAATAGGAGGTAAACAAATCCTGTCTTTTCACCCCGCCTCCTCCTCCTCCTCCTCCTCCATTTAAATAAGCTCTCTTTCATGTATTCTCCCACCCAATTCCCACCATAACTTAATTCACCAAAGTGACCAGTGTCATCTGTTTACATTAGTATCAGGAGTCAGAATTGAGTGGATTCAAGCAGTAGTGGGTTTCAATTTAGTTTGCTACTGGTTTGCTCGTGCGTGTACGCACTCGTGTGTACGACTCTTCTGCACATGTGCAGAAGCGTCCAGGTGGGTGGGCAGAGCCTCCCGCTGCCGCCGCTACGAGTTCCCCGAACCAGTGTGAACCGGTAGCAACCCACCACTGAATTCAAGTAATATGGTCTAATATAGTATATTAAAACACTAAAACTGATTTATTTTTTTTTTGGTCCATTTTTATTCAAAACTTCATTGTAGTATTTTCCTATTTTTAGACTGTTGGCTGGAAAGTAACACCCTAAAGCATTTTCTGAAATATATTTTGTGATTTATCTTACTAGTTGGAACCTTGATTTGGCCAATTATACTGTATGCGTGTAAGAATATTTCTTCTCCATGTCCCAGGAGTAAATGTGAACATGTGTAAGCAATTATTTCTGGCAATTTTATCAGTAGGTGACCTGGGATGTTTCCAGGCTTAAGTAACTTAATAGAGAAATTGAAAATAGGCCAAGGTGTTTGAAAGCAGTTAGACAGGGGATTTAGCAACTCCATGAAAAGATATGGCAAGACAGGTGCAAACAAAAAAATATCATAGTTATTCAATGTCAGGACCAATGGAGTAACTTTGAAGTTAATAAAAAAAGTTATTTTTTTTAAAAAAATATTTTACATGCCTCACATTTGTCCTCCCAAGGACTGAAGTTAGTTATATATTACTCCATACTGATCTGTACTGTCAGTATTTATGCCAGATTTTCTATTCACTTATTTCTAAAAAGGCAGTTCTAAATTCAGAGTAGGGATGGCATTAGAAGACTGAAAATACAGTAAGATTTTTTTTTTAAGATTTGAAACTTAGATATTTGTTGTTCAAGGGGAATAAAAGGTATCTCCCTGGATCTTTTCTGAAGCTGCTGACCAACTGTTTAATATGAGCAACTGGCTTGTTGGAACAGATTGCTAGTTTAGGATTGGCTGGCTGGGATTAGATTTCTGGCTTCCTGCTCCTAATGCCGATAATGCATTTAGGGGAATGGCCACGCCTCCTGTGCAGTACTTCATTTAAGTCTTGCTTCCTCCACAGCAGGGGTCTCCAAACTTAGTAACTTTAAGACTTATGGATTTCAGCTCCCAGAATTCTCTAGCCAGCTGGCTGGGGAATTCTGGGAATTGAAGTCCACAATTCTTAAAAGTTGCCAAGTTTAGAGACCCCTGCTTCTACAGGAACCAAGCAAAAATTGGAATGCAGAGTACCACACAACATTGTAAGCTTTTTGGAATATTTATCTAATTGACTCGTGGTGAATGTCATGCTTCTAGAAAGATGGATTATAATTATTGTGGTTAAGGGCTGAAGTTGGTGAGTTGGGAACTGGTAGTTAAAGGTATCGAAGTTAGAGGATTGTAATGTAAACATGAAAGACGTGCCCAGGGCCACCAAGTAAGTTGCCAGTCTTGAATCATGCCAAGTCTTTCTATATAGGTTCTGCTCATTGTGTTGTTGGGGATTCCCTACTTTGGTATTAAAGATATAATTAGCTTTTTTCAGATTGATTTCCTTCACACAGCCATTTAAGAAGAAAGAATTACCCTATTCACTGTAATTGCACAGAAAGTCCTGTGATCTTTTTACTTGTATCTTTAAACCACACTGACAGTACATTCATTTTTGTCCTTTTCTGGAATATCCCCCTAATGGACCTCTGTCCTGTCATCACACCTTGGGTAGAGGAAGAAATTGTGATACAGTCTATTGTGAACTCTCAATGAAGGCCAGGGAGATTGCAATATTTGATTCCTTAGAAGGTTTACCTAGATATTAAATACTTTCAAGAGTAAAAAGAAATAGAAATTCACCCCTTTCAGGCAGGAGAGAGGAATGGAAAGTCTTGAAAGGGAGAAGGTATCATCAACTACAGCAAAAGAAAACAGGGAAATAAAATACAATACCTTTCATTTCCCCCTAATCAGAAGAAGGTAGGAGAGAAGCATCTCCTTCTGATACCTCAGAATCAGAGGGAGAAGGGAATAGGAAAGATGTATAGACCAAAACTAGTAAGCTAGGAATCAGTTGTTCCTGGCTAGAAAGGTACATAATGTTAACATGTCTGAGTTGCCCAAGGCCACCATCTAAGTGATGGAGAGTACTCTAGACCCCAGATACCATAAGGCTCTCAATTCTTCTTACTATAGAAACCAGGCATGTTGCGGGTAAAGATTCATTCTCTGAGCTTGTGAGTTGGTTTCTGAACATTTTGTTAGCAGGCTAGGTAACATCTTCAGTGGAGTTTAGGGGATGTCAGTGTCAGTGTCCTATTTATAAGGGTTTCAGGTGTGGGTGTGTCAAGTGAGGGTCTTGTGATAGGTCTTGTGATGGCTCATCAGTGAGTATTGTGATGGGTCTTGTGATGAGCAGAGTACCTCAGGTCAGAGTCATTGGGAGGTGCACTGCTGGTGTGTGTGTGTGTGTGTGTGTGGTGGGGGGAGCTTGGCCCTCCACAAGCAATTCCAGCAACAGACACAATGACCTACAACCAGCCTACGAACCCCTCAGAATCCAAATCAACCACACAGTCAACCAGAGACAGCACCAACCCTCAACCAACCCACACAATCCCCCCCCTTCCTGGCACCAGCAGTTCACCTCCCAATGACCCTGACCTGAGGTAATCACCTTATCATAAGACCCATCACAAGACTCACTGATGACTCACAGCTGACCCATCACAAGACCCTCACTCGACACACCCACACCTGAAGTCCTTATAAACAGAACACTGACACTGACATCCTCTAAACTCTGCTGAAGATGTTACCTAGCCTGGTAGCAAAACGTTTGGAAACCATCCAGCAAGTTCGGAGAATGAACCTCCACCCTCATCCTACACCTGAGCAACAAATATTTGCCACTATTGCAAAACCAGGCAAGTTGTTGCATCAAAGCACTGTTCTTGTTTGCAATAATGATTCTAGACTACCTAAGTCATATCTGGAAATCTTCCATCAAGTCTAGCTGTGAGCTGAATTCAGGATTAACTGTCTGGAGAGTGTGATTAAACCTTGATGTGGAGCCTAATAATTCAAGCTTGAAGCATGCTTTTTAAAGCACTACATGTTTTTCTGGAGTTATGCATGATTTCCCAAGAATATAATTGTTCAGCATGCTTCTTCCCAGAAGAACTGTTTTTAGAATATTCAATATTTTTTTTCCATATGAAACTGAATTGTAGATTTGCTAACCTCTTCTGGCTAGTACTAATTTAGATTAAATCATAAAAACCAAGTTATCGGGAACACTTGTCTCGTTTTATTTTATGAAATATAACATTAGTAACTTGCCTGTATTATTAGTGTGCTACAGCCTGGAACCATTTCGCATTACCACTGCTGTAGGAGACACTAGTGCAAATTCTAGACATTTTCTCATTGTAAGGTAGCTTACTTTAATCATCTTAGTGCTGTGTTTTTGATTACTTAGTGCTATTTTTATGGCATTGCTTCCCCCTCACAAGTCAGAAGTTGTGTTCCCACAAAGGCCACTAACATAAACCTTTTATGCAATTATTTGTTTGTTTGTTTGTTTAAAGCAAGCCTGATAGCTATCTTTGATTGTCTAAATTAAGCTTGCCAAACTTCTGCCCACTCACACAAAACTCTTCACCTCTCCCCCGCCCCCCCGCCCCCGGATGTTTTGACCAGTCTTAAAACAATACCTTTTATCCCAAGAACCTGTTACATGTTTCTGAAATCACTATAGCCTAATGTTTCCTGCGAGACTTCACCACTTTAACTGGCCCTCTTCCATAAGCCATTGAGGAAGTGAAAACAATGGGTCTTATCACAGGCAAAAGTCTACTGTTCAGCTGAGTTTTTTTGTAACACTGTTATAGATGTCTCAGAGGCCTCCTTGTTTTACTAAGTGCGTTGCTCAACAACAAAAGTGTGGCGGATCATAGCTTTCTTTGTTTCATTATTAGCTTTCCAAATGCATTTAAAACCCTTCTTGTACAGAACAATACAGATTCATTGCTTTACTATAGATGTGACTTTTTGATGTGACTTTTTTTTTAACCAATAGCATATCAAAAATGTAGGATTTTCTTTACTCAGGGAGAAAAAAAAGGAATGGAGAAGGCTGAGAAAGAAAATACAAACAGAAAAAAGCTGGGTTTGAATAATTGTTTCATTCCAGGTACAATTTATGAATGCCACATTTATTCTGCGCCATAAATGATGCACCCTGTTTGTTTTCCTCATGTAGACTGATCATCCTGAAACTGTGTTTTTTTTTTAAAATTACTATTCACCCCTCTCAGGTAACACCAACCATTAAAAGTTCTCATCCAAATAAATACAAGGTTGTTTGTTGAAAAAACAATTTGCTAAGGTGAGGAAATGGAGCGATGTTCAACTAGGATTGTGAAATCACAACGTTTAGCTTCTACAAAGAAAAATCAATAAACAAAGCGGGGTGTTGATGGTGAAAGGAGACAAGTGAATTTTGAGAATGTCAGATAAAAGGGGAGAGGGGAGTATCAATAAAAGGAACAGGAAAAAATGTATTCAAGAATGTCTTTTCAGCTTGTATATATGCGCAAAAAATAATAATAATAAGACAACCCATGTCTTTACTTATGTTGCAGTACATATATTGACAGTTTGATCAAATGAAACAAAACTTGAAACACCCAACTGTAATTTAGCCATCAGAAAAATGTGGTCTGCTTCTTCCCTGTTTCTGTTTTCTTTTTCCATTGAATCAACAGTATCTGAACTGGAATAACTGCCTATACAGTATCTTAACAGCAAGGTATGGCCTCTTGATCTATGCTGGAGCATATCGCAGTGGCATGCTAATCGTGTTTATCATCTCATTGAAATCTCCTGTATAGATTGATTATTCATCTAGACATCTAGTGGATTGAAGCTGGTAAATGTTCCATTCAGACCTGGCCCCAACATGTTGTACTCTATAGTTCTGCCAAGAAATGTATCCCTTAATTAGCATGCATGCATGTATGTATGTAATTAATTTATATAGCCTTCCAAGTGATATGTGACTCAGGGCAGCATGCATAATATTAACAGCATATACAGTAACAACCTGAAAAACATTGAAGTATAATAAAAAACAATATACCAATGTATCAAATGTAATGCACAGAACCTATCAGCCATTCAGGGGAGACCTGATTAGGAAGCCAATTTGGTGAAGACCAAAACCAATTTTTGGTCTTCACAAACCAGTATAAATGGTTTATGGCAGGCAGGATAGCAGAGTAATCTTTGAGTCAACTTTGCTAAAAGAAGCAGCTAAGGGCTAAGGGGTTTTTTATCTGGGTTTTTTAAAAAAATGTTAAGGGGTTCGGGGGGGATTAGAATGGATTTAGGGGGAAATCCACCAGGGTTAAGACCGGGCCCTGCGAAGGGTTATGGCAGTAAAGATACCGATTCAAGGACTAGAGAAGAGAACGTAACTCCATTCACGGTGGGTTGTTCTATCTGCACTGTATGGGGGAGAGGCAGATATAGCGGAAGCAGGGGACCATATTATGTTCGGGGAGTGCGCACTCGCTATCTTCGAGCAATCGCACACTCCGGTCCCCAATGATTTTCTCGTTCTCCTGGTGGCTCAGATCCTCAGGACCCGAGCCTTCGGCTGATGTTATGTAATGCCAGGTCCATGCTAAATAAAGCCCCCCTCATCTACGATCTTATTCAAGAGGGGGGAGCGGACCTGGTGGGCATTTCGGAGACCTGGCTG
>JANHZT010001848.1:148651-160039 GCA_032468215.1 Stegonotus admiraltiensis | reverse complement strand
GTCCTCATTTTACCCACCTTAGAAAGGATGGAAGGCTGAGTCGACCTTGAGCCTGGTGGGACTTGAACTTGCAGTAAATGCAAGCAGCTGATGTTAATAACAGCCTATTTAGTCTGTTGAGCCACCAGAGCTCTTTTATATTATATTACCTTGTGTCTCATACTGCAGGAACTTCACAATGCATTGCTGGCATAACTAGATTTAATGAGTAAAAGCAAGAGAAATTGATGCTGTGTGATGCTGAGTGCCCACAACAATCATAAAGATAAATATTTTTAAAAAAAGAATTGCTCATCAGTTAACCATAATAAATCCTTCCCAGAAGCATAGATCAGAATCTGAGGCGTGCTTCTGGGTTTTATGCAATATTCCTGTTTATATTGTGGAAAATTACTGTATATGGGATAGTCACCATGGAGCTACATGGTTTGTTTGTGGCAAACAAAGGAGGAATATTGCTTGAGAATGCCTTTTTCTTTGTCAGATAGGTTTTTTTCCCTGCCTAATTTATTGTCTGTCTATACCTAATGTAGAAAATGCTCTAGTTTGTGATAAAAAAAATCATCTCAGACATATTAATCTGGGTTTGTTTTTAATATGTTCTTAATAAAGAAATAAAGAATAGGAAGGAATGGTTTTATAATAAGTTGCATTGTCAACTGCCTTTTTTTGTAGAGCCGGGGTCTCCAAACTTTTCAGACTGAGGGCCACATTGGACATTATGCAAACATTCGAGGGTTGGGGGGGGTCAGTTTAAAATATCAGAAAATAAGATTGGGCCTCCTTCCCACCCTCACAGGCAAAAGATGTGGCCCTCCAGCCAGTTTCCTCTTCCTCGTCTGGAGCATCCTGAGACAGTTTGCACTGGGCGTTCTTTATTTGGTGGGAGGCAGTTCAAGGGAGCCCAGCACATGGGAGAAGTTGATGGGCCAGAAAGAACCTTCTGGAGGGTCAGATGTAGCCTGCAGGCTGTAGAGAAATGAAAAATAATTTTCTTTTTCCTTTGTAAACCAATTTTTTAAATGTATTGTAGTTTAACTGCACATTACTAAAACTGAATTTGTACCATTTCCCTCATTCCATAATTCTTAGTCATTTTAGAGTCTAAAATACTGTGTTTCCCCAAAAATAAGACCGGGTCTTATTTTCTTTTGACCCCTGAAAAAATGGCTAGGGCTTCTTTTCGGGAGGCCTATGCATCACTTGGCCTCCTCGTTGCTTGCCATGCAGACAACATGAGGTGAGGAGGCGAGGCCGGAGGGGGGAAAGGGGGGAGGAACATGCCCCATGTGCCCCACACACCCTTACTTAACAATCGCACCTGCTATCCACCTGAAACTGCCTCGCAGCATCAGGTGACTGGAGAAGGGAGGGCTGCCTCCTGTGCTGGCCATGCCCACCCCTTAACTAGGGCTTATTTTTGGGGTAGGGCTTATATTAGACCCACCCCAAAAAATCAAACTAGGGCTTATTTTCAGGTTAAGTGGTATTTTCGGGGAAACACGAAAACACAGGGAAAGCTGTCAGATCTTTGCTACCTATGGTTGGCTGTTTTGTCAATAGCATTTAGTATAAAACCATTCAAGCGTATTGCTAAAACCTTCTCTGTCAATATATATCAGTGAATAAGCAAGGCATTCTAACTTATCAAAGCTTTAGTTTTTTTCCAAAAGGTTTTAGGTTTATTTCTATGGAGAACAGAAATCTAAAAGCACAGAAAATTACATCAAAAACATGAAACAAATCAAGAATGGATCCTGGGTCTTCCAAATGCTGTCTCTAGTATGCAGAAAATTCCCAGTAAGAGGATAGTGAATGGAGATTAAACAGGTCAATTGAATATGTGTTTAGTGATTTTAAAAAGCATCTGGTTGGTGCTTTAGCTATTCTTCTCTTATCACAATTCTGCCCTCCTAGGGAGATTTTCCAATAAACCAGTTTCAAATCTTGCACTAGAGAACCTTTGTTTTTTGTCCCCTTTCAGTTCTAGCACTGTTTAAAAAGGAAGAGAAATTGGCATGATGAAAATTAAAGTGTTTTCTCCATTGAACTGCTCAGCTTACTTTTTTTTTAAAGAAAATGATGAAATGTACTTTATGAAACTAAAGCAGACTTGTAAGTTTAATTTGAATATAATAAGACGTAATCTTTTGCTGTTTTCCATGATCAATACATATTTTTAATAAGGTTCCCTACAGCTATCCTAAGGAAATCAACCTTGACTGTTCTTTGGAAGGACAGATCCTGAAGTTGAAGCTTAATTATTATGGCCACCAAATGAGAAGGGAGGACTCATTGGAAAAGACCATGATGTTGGGAAAGATTGAAGACAAAAGGAGAAGGGGACAGCAGAGGGTGAGATGGCTAGATAGTGCCATTGACATAGTAGGCATGGGTTTGGGCACACTCAGAAAGATACTGGAGGACAGGGGAGCCTGGCGTGCTATGGTCCATGGGATTGAAGAGAGCCAAGCACAATTTAGAAACTGAACAACAACATAACTATCCTATTCATGTTGGCTGTTCCATAAATATGTTAATGTTGTATCAGCTGCATTTGAGCTTTGGTCTTTCCCAGATGAGGAATACAGTCATACAGTTGAGAATAAGCCTATGCCCTTGGCGTCATGTGCAAGAAATCCAGTCTAAAAACAGAAAAAGAGGAGCAATACTAGTACTGCTGCTCTGGACTACAATTTAGAACAGGGGTTAAACCTACATTTATTTATCTACCACATGCTGCCTGGGAAATTCTGAGAGTTGAAGTCCACACCCATCAAATTGTCAAGGTTGAGAAACAGTGATCTAATGTATGGCAAGCCATGAAGTGGAACAAAATCTTGCTAAGTCTTAGACTTAGTCTTCTGGGAAGCCAATTTTTCTTTCTATCCCATTTGTGAGAGAAATATTAAAAACTTTATTACAATATTAATGAAAGATATTGTAACATAGAACAGTGGGCCCTGGCCTGAGCTCTTTTTCTCAATATCCAAAATTGGTAGCCTTCAGAGGTATTGTTGGGAATTCTGGGAACTGGTCTCCACATCAGGAGGGTATCCAGATCGGTGAATTAATGTCAAAGATTACTCATGCTGGATTGAACAAAGTTGGAATGTTAACTTTTATCTGCCTGTTTCAATTGATACTTCCACATGGAGTGATTTTCCTTCCACAACTCCTCCAGGACTTTTTCAAGTTGGCCATGCAATGGTCTTTTCCCCTTTTTCAGTAACAATTTACTGATTTTCTACACCATAAGACCAAGGAAAAATGTACAATTCAACAACAGAAACAGATTCTGTGCATAAAAAATTTAAATAAGGAGATTAAATATGAAGACGAATATGTGAGAATAAGAAAAGTCTTGACCACATGTTACCCATATTGTTTGATCTCTCCTTGCTTGATCTGTAAAAAGCAAATTCAAAGGTCAAAGTTAACACATTTCTTTAAGCCAACTATTAAGATTTGTAATGCCCATTCATTCTTCCAAAATAACAAGATCATCTTCTTTGCTACAGTTCAATCACCATACACTGTTGTTGTCTCCTTTAAGCCATTCTTTGTGCTTTGTTTTATCATTTTATTGTTTTATCTGTGAATCACCTAGAAACCCTGGGAGTCAGTCAAAGTAAAAAAAAACCCTGATAAATATCCCAAATTCTTTGTAAATTGTAAAATTCCAGATGTTTAAGATATAATTTAATGGCATTTTAGTATCTTGAAATCTTAATTTACTCCTGGGAATATTGAGAACAGCAACACTAAACTGACCAATAGGACAAAGCCAAAAATAAAGTAGCCATGTATTGGTAATCCTACACTCACCCTCCATCCCCAAAGCTATCAGAGGGAGAATTAGGCCCAGGAATTCTCTAATAGGGATTTTGAAATTGAGTAGAAATTGATAAGAAGATGAAGATCAGACTCATTCATAAAACCACACATGAAATCTCTTAAGGTCCTAATTCGGATTACAGAAAGCCAGGTAAACCTCAAGCAAAAGCTCCACCATGTAGGAACTCCAGCATTGCAAATCACAAAGCATTTATTTGATGACTGAAAATATTTCAGGTCATCTCTTAAAAGTTATACAGTCCAAGTTAACTATTCAACAGCAGCCAATAGAATAAAACGGTGATCATGCAAGAAAATGAAGTTAGTGGGAGATATATTTATCCTGCAATTGGCTCTGGTTGCCACCTCTGCCTTAGCTGTCAAAGAGATACAAAGAGTTTTGGCTTGAACCTTGCTAACCAGGCAAGTTCATAGGACAGGATTTGTCCTGGTCCCAGGCCATCTATGAACACATGTTTTTTTTTAAAACGTTACTGCACAATACTTGAAAGTGAACTAGATTTTATTTAGTGTATGTATGGCACCTACAGAGGTCGTGCAGTGAGCAAGGTGACTGTGGCATACTATTTTCCATATAATCAGATCCAGTTAAAATGTGTGCTGATGTATTTTACATTTGCTGCATTTTCTGAACTGCCTTCAAACTCTTACCCACGCATAGTGAATTGACACAGCCTAAACAAGACATTACCATGATATGGATAACTATGCAGACAGCATTACAAATAAAATCTGTGTCTGAGAGCGTGCAGCTTAGGTTCTGTGGCATCTGATTCAGTAACATTTAAGCTGTCTCAACAGAAATTGGGATTCTAGTCAGATCTAATTAGTTGCTGAAGAAGCTACTCTTTTTCACGGTACGTTTAACTGTCTTTGAACTATTTCCAAAGTTTGAAAAATGTGCTCTTGTGGTAAATGTGAACATGTTCTTTGCTCTGTTTTGTCTCCACGTGGGCAGTCCTGAGTACTGGTATGACCAACAGAAACCAAGGCATTTTTATCTGATGACCAAATAAATTTGGTGGAGAACTGACATTTTCTCTTTAGCAATAGGGAAAGGCTACCTTTCTCAAATTCCTGGAATGGGTCAAAACCCAAAATACAGAGAAAAGAGCAATCTTACCTGCATTGATTCAAGCATTGTTTGGTTGCACACTGTTAATCAATTCTTACTTATCTCAACTAGCAGTAGTGTAATTTTAATCAAAAGATAATGTGTATCTATGTAAGGAATGGGACCAAATTCTTGATCCAGCTATTTTCGGTACTATGATTTTGGGGTGTATGTGTGTGTGATTAAGCGTTCCCTATGCCCTAAGCATTTATTTTCCACGCCAAAACTTCCCTCCATTTTATGATATCACCAAGTTACTGTCTCTATTCTAGACTGTTTCTAGCCACACAATATCATGTATCCCTGTTCAGCAACTACCTATGATTTGGTTTAGTGAAGTGAGGTTCACTAAGGAAGAGTCTTATGTGCAATGTTTTTTTTACCCATTTTTATTTTCCTCCCCCCACCTTCAGTTGTTTTTAATTCATTCATTAGATATTTTTTAATCCCACCATTATTACTTATGAATAACTCAAGGTGGCGAGCATACTCCTTCTTCCTATTTTCCCCACTTCAACAACCCTCTGAGGTGGGTTGGTATGAGAGGAATGACTGGCCCAAAATCACCAAGCCAGCTTTCATGATTAAGGCAGGACTAGAATTACAGTCTTCTGGTTTCTAACCTGGGGTCTTAATTACTACACTAAACTGGTTATGTTTATGTTCATTTTATTTCTGATTTATTTTACTGTTCCTCAGTTTAATTAGCCTGCGGCCTTCAATTGTGCCATTTATAAACCTTTTTTTACAGTGCTTTCTACCTGATTCTGGAATTGCTCCTACTTGTATATTACCCTGTGAGGTACCTACCTATCTGCTTGCAAGGTGCTGTCAGAGTCTGTTGCCTATTTCTAATTCATTGGTTTATTTTTTTTAACAAAATCTGCACTTAAGTGTTTCTATTTCTGAATTTCAAAGGAAAGTATTAAAAAGATATCTTAATCAGCTTTTCCTCCTGTCAGTAAGAAATAATCACCTTTGACATCCTGCTTGCATTTACGATAGTTACAGTGTCCCGTAGTCACATGATCACCACTTGCAATCTTTCCTGCCAGCTTCACACAAGCAAAGTCAGTCGGGAAACTGACAGGGAAGGTCAAAAGTTGCTCTAAAACAGAAGTCTCCAACTTTGGCAACTTTAAGACTTGTGGACTTCAACTCTCTGGGAGGTGAAGTCCACAATTCTTAAAATTGCCAAGATTGGAGACCCCTGCTCTAATAAGTCACTCCCATTCCTGATTTTTTTTTTTTTACTGTTGAGAACTCCTCAGCAGCCTCCCAAGTATGGGCCTGGAGCAAAGCAGGTCCTGTTTGCATAGTTGCACTCGCACCATATTGCCTGCCCCTGCCCTTGCCACACTTGCACTGAACATCCCCAGCCTTGCTAGGTTTGCGCAAGGTCACAGATCCTTACTCCCCCACCTGACATCCTCTTCAGCAGTCACTTATTTGCTGGCCTGGTTGAGAGATGCCTAAGGTAAAAGCTTATCGTGACCAGGACTTACAACTTCTGCTGGCTTCCCCATTGACTTTGCTTGTGAGAAGCTGGCAGGAAGTTACAAGTTCCATCAAGTAGAGGTCCTCATTTAATGACCTGTGAGCCTTGCTTAACAATGGCTACAGGGACTGCAGGAATTGCTATCACTAAGAGATGCGGTCTTATGATGTGTGCTTTACAACTGAATTATTTAACAGATTATTGACAGAAATTATGGTTCCAATTATTGTGGATAAGTGAGTACAACTGATATGTTCAGAGTCCATCAGAAGTGGGATTCATATCAGGGGTGGGTTCTACTTACTTTTACTACCGGTTCGCAATGGGTCCGCAAGCGCAGAACTTCTGCGCATGTGCAGAAGCAATTTGATAACATTGGGGTCGGTGGGCAGAGCCTCCCGCCAGTTTTACTACCGGTTCTATAGAACCGGTGTGAACCAGAGGCAACCTACCACTGATTCATATACTGTAGCAACCGGTTCGCCCAGCACCAGAAATGTGACCATCCACGCATGCATGCGTCATCACAAGCCAGGCAATTCACTCGCATGCACCATCCACACATGCGTATGATATCAAACAATGTCAAACAACACGGCAATTCGCTCACGCGCACCATCTGCACATACATGTAGTGTCAAAAACAGAAATATAGGACAGGATTGCAGCTGGTGGGTGTGCGGGCCCACCTGCAAGTCATCACTACCGGTTTGCCTGAACCGGCTGAATACCATCTCTAGAGTCCATCCACTGTAACAACCTGCAAAATAAAAATTGTTAGGTTTAGAAAATGCAATGCATTACAGTAGAGCTGAAAGCCACCTGGGAGATAATAAAAATGAAAGGGAACTTATGATTAAATTCTATTCCATGTAGTGTTGGATGAGATTTTACAGTTAGTCCTTTATATGTAAAATACTATTATGCACATATCATCTATGGCGAATATAGCTTGTGATTCAAGGGAAGTTCCATCAGCAGAATTGCCATTCATACAAATGTAGAAGTTGTAAGATGCTTACTTGTCTTTCATTCGCAGACCAAGCACCCCAGAGGGAGGGGGAAAATCCACTCTTGTTCCTGGTTTATTTGCAAACCGGGTCGGATGCCTTTGATTAGGTCTCAGCTGGAGCATAATTTGAATCTTGACAGATTGAACCTAAGCAGGAGGCTTTCCCGGCTCAGCCAAAGAGGGGATGGAAGGGAGGAATAAGGCATAAAAGTTAATTCCAGTTCACAAGCTGAACAACGGTGCTGAATAAACGTGCAACTGTTAATGAATAGCTATTTCAAATATTTACAAAAGAGGGGGGGGGGGAGAAATTGGCATCCCAGACAGCTGCTCCAGGTGGAAATTATTAAAAATAAACATGAAAACTAGTATTTGTGACTAATATATCTGTCAAACATGCATGAACTGAGAAGAGAAAATGAGCTTGGAAAAGGCTGGATTCTCCTATGGGCCATGTTATCAATAAGTTTATTTCTGAATTTTGCTTTGCTGTTTCCCCAGTTTAGGGTTTAATGGATCACACTTGTGGGAATATGAGGAACTAGCTTCAACTGCAATTTACGAGTCTGCTTTAACTGAATGTATTACTGAAGGGAGATGAAAGCAGGCACTTCAGAAAAATACTTGTCACAAGCTAGTAAAATGCTTTTCAAGATCCTGGAAATTCATAGAGAATTATGAATTTCTCTTCAGTGCCAAGTTCTCTTCAGTGCCAAAATGGTAAAATATTGCCATGTTAAATTTTGTGAAATAACTGAGATTAATTAAATTATAGAAATAAGGACCAAAGTGTATGCAGTGGAAAAATGGAGGTCTCCAAACTTAGAAACTTTAAGACTTGTGAACTTCAATTCCCAGAATTCCTCAGCCAGTCTTAAAGTTGCCAAGTTTGAAGACCCCTGGGCGCTATTTTCATGGAACTAAACTAATGTCTGTGATTTATCCGTCTGCTTCACAGTAATAAAGGCTATTTATATTCTAGGATTGTAATCTGAACCTAGACTTTCTAAAACTGGATGTGCAGCACCCAATGAAATAGGTAGTCCTTGACGTATGATCACAATTGGACCAGAATTTTGGTTGCTAAATGATGGGTTCATTAAGTCATTCTGTGACCAGACCCAACTTTAGTTAAACAGATTAACACAGTTGGAAGGGACTTTGCAGGTCATCTAGTCCAACGCCCTGCCCAAGCAGGAGTCCCTACATCTGCCTCTACCTAGGATTGAACTCACAACCTCCTGATTGTGGGGCAAGAGCTCCATCTCTAGGCCACCGGGTCTTGACCATGATTATTGTGGTTGTTAAGTAAATCACCATGGTCATTACACAAATCACATGGTTATTAAGCAAATCCAGCTTCTGCAATTGACTTTGCTTGTTGGAAGCTGGATGAGAAAATTGCATATTGTGGTCACTTGACTACTAGATGCTATAGTTGCCATAAATGTTGCCAAGTGTCAAAAGTTGCCAAGTGTCCAAAATGCAGTTGTGATTGTGAGGATGGTGTGATAGTCCTAACTTCAAGAATGGGTTGTAAGTCACTTTTTCCAAGGCTGTCATATCTTTGAAATGTCGTTAAACAAATGGTTGTAAGTCAAGAACCGTATGTAATGTATAACTATCTTCATGAAGTTGGTTTGTCCATTCATGTATTTGCCCTCATTTAATTGAGAATCCCAACACTCACTTTTTATAACCCTGTAATCCCTTAATTTGGGGTAGAGTCAGGAGACTGGATGGAACTGAGCAATTACTGGCCAGATGCCCTTCCCGAGACCACGCAGCTTGGCAGGAAATATTTTTTCTTTATCTCCCTAGGACAGGGGTGGGCAATTGTGGTTCTTTTACAACCTGTGGACTTCAACTCCCAGAGCTGTCTCAGGAATTCTGGGATTCTGGAATTCTGGGAGTTGAAGTCCACAGGTTGTAAAAGAGCCACAATTGCCCACCCCTGCCCTAGGAGATAAACATCTGGTACTTAGGATTGAATTCTCAACCTTCCTAGTGGAAGGCAAGCATCTTCACCACTAGGCCACTACACCGCTCCTAACACTGAATAGTGTAATATGTTGAATTGATCGAATCAACCTGCAAAATTTATTTTGTTTCTTAATGGATAATGCTCCCATTGCTTAATAACCATTCTCAATTGAAGATTTGGGTATTCCCCCCCTTCCCCCCCCCTAAAATTGACATATTAAGATGTAAAAAAATAACATGTAAAGGATATGTAATAAAGACTGTAGCTTTATTAAAGCTAGATAAAACAAAAAGAAATTGTTATATTTTTCCCAATTACTCATGTAATCAATCAATTAATATTATCCTCTAATAAGTTAAACTTCCTGCCAGGAACTGTCCCTACTATTGGCATGACTAGATGACAGATGCTAAGGTACGTGTAACTGATTCGTAGTAACAGCTCAATCTACCAATTTCATTCAATTTTCAGCGTTCCCTGCTGGTTTCCCACAAAGTCAGTGGTGAAACTGCCAGGAAATCGTGGTCATGTGAGGTCCTTGTTTAATGACCTGCATGGTCCTCTCTTAAGAATGGCAACCAGGGCTACCAGAACGATCACCAATAAACAACACAGATATATGACACTGTTCTTCATGACCCTTTCAAAACCTAGCAATTGCAACCGTGGCTTCTCTTGCTTTTATCAGTCTTCGTATTTCAATTTTGTAAGACCTTCCAGGTTTTTTCCCTTTCATTTCTTTTAATCTACATGTTGCACTTAGTTGCAGTGCCTTCCAAAGAGTTTGTTTTATGTCTCCAGCTGCTTCCAAACAGCCATTGTGCTGAATAAGCACTTAGTTCAGTGTGTCCTTGATAAAATTAATGAAAGCATCTGCAGAAGTGGCAACAGCAGCTGCAGCGCCTTCTGGAAGCCAACTTCTGCTGAACATTGTAATGAAAGGAATAGTTTTGTGCTGGAAACGAATGTTGACTTACTTGTAGCAAAAAAAAAGGGAGGGGGCATTGCACCTGCCCTTGCTAGTCTAGCTGTGTGGTTTGTTGATTATACCCTCTTGTTAGTGCCATTGTCGCTGGCAAAATGAGGGTGATGTCATTGTCCTGGAGCTCACTTGGCATCTGATAGGCTGACAAATCATTTGCCCACTAATGCCCCTCACTCCCTTCCCAATCGAGCATATGCCTTGTTTTAAAGGCAGAGAAAATAGCCAGCTCCCAAAAGTGGTTGAATTGTGAAGATGCAGGAAACAGAAAGGGACTGATCGTATGTGATCACGATGTACAGTCATGAAACCTGGTGCTTCACGTATGTAGAACCCATCCAAGAGATCACATACGAAGGGAGAGCTATTTGCAATACCATCTGTTATTTTTCTCATTCAGTTCTCTTGTTAATCCAAATTGTTTCTGAATATCACATGTCAGCTCAGCCCTAACAGAAATCAGGAAGGCTTGAGCAAGGCTGTTAGGTGTTTTCTGAACTGCAAAGGAGATGACTTTAATTATATGCAGCCTTGTCCATCATTGTACCACAGTGCTACGTCTTGTGTTTTCCTTTGGTCAGAGATTTTTAGAAAGTCTGGCTCTTGTAACTCTTCTTGTAAATGTGTTCAGGGATAAGTGTTCCTTGATTGGGTTGTCTTGAGGCACTACTTCATTAACATTTCTGTGGTTTCAGTGGTCACTTACACTTCCTCATCTGGTAGTGAATATTTACAAAAATCTCAGCACTGTGATCAGATCAATACTTTCAATATATTTCTTCAGATTGTATTAATGGAAGAAGGAAATAGCAGAGGAAGAAATGATAGTTTAATATTCCTCAAAAGAGGTAGCCTCTTCATTTGTCACACACACACACACACACACACACACACAGAGAGAGAGAGAGAGAGAGAGAGAGAGAGAGAGAGAGAGAGAGAG
>JANHZT010001848.1:118068-129505 GCA_032468215.1 Stegonotus admiraltiensis | reverse complement strand
ATTGATATTGTTATTTTAGTTGGCTGTTCACCGCCCTGAGTCCTTCGGGAGAGAGGGCGGTATATAAGTTTGATTAAGATAGAAGATAAGATAAGATTTTATGGCTTCGGCAACTTCAGGCACGGATTCCTTCCTCAGATCATAGATCCCACCAAGATATAAACAAAATCCTTGTGGCAGTCAAATTCTTGGCCGATGCCACCTTCAATGCGGCTAGATTCTCTCCTAAGGCCATTGGGACATCAGTAACTTTGCGTCGCCTTCTATGGCTCCGCAATTGGCAAGCGGACTTGAGAAGTAAGTGGCGTCTCGCTTCTTCCCCCTTCTCAGGGGACAAGCTTTTTGGCCCAACTCGACCCTCTTCTCATCGAGACGAAGGATCATCGCAAGATTTTACCTGCACTACACCGTCGTTCAGACTACCGTCATCATCCCTTCTACAGACGTTCCTTTCGTGGATCAGATGCAGCTTTCCCACCTCACCGTTCACAGCGCTCACTTCCAACCAGAGGCTCACATCATCATGACTCCCAGGTCAGGCAGGTCCCCAGATTTGGTACCAAACATCCCTTTTGGGGCGGTAGGGGCCGTCCCTTCCAGAGGTCCCGGTAATACCCCCTCTGATAATTTAATTGGAGGTCGATTGACCTGCTTTGCGGATCGGTGGGATTTAACAGTTTCTGATTCCTGGGTCCGGTCCACCATCCAATTCAGCCTCCCTTTAGAGTTTTGCTCTACCCCCCCAACCTTTTTCTGTGCTGCCCTGTCTCCCTTGATAGCTCCAAAAGGGCGCGGGTAGAATTGGCTATTAAACACCTCTTAGATATTGAAGCCATTCAACCTGTTCCTCGTGAACAATGGGGCCAGGGATTCTATTCCCGACTCTTTCTGGTCCAGAAGTCCTTGGGGGGATGAAGGGCTATCCTTGATTTAAAATCATTGAATCGGCACATTACCTACCGCCGTTTCAAAATGCAGTCCCTGCAAACTATCCTTCTCTGTATCAGGCAAGGTGACTTTATGGCCTCCATTGACTTGACGGAGGCTTACCTACACATCCCTATTCGGCCCGACCATCGTAAGTACTTATGTTTTTGCTACAATGGTCTCCGCTTCCAATACAGGGCCCTTCCCTTTGGCCTTTCCTCAGCTCCTAGAGCCTTTACAAAGGTTATGGCCTCCCTGATTGGCCATATTTGCTCCATTCCCATCAGAACTCTCTTTTATCTGGACGATATTCTTATTCTAGCATGGTCCCATGTACAGGCCCTTAGCGATCTGCATACTACTATTCAGATTTTGCAGAACCATGGCTTCTCAATTAATTGGTCCAAAAGCCATTTGGAACCTTTCACCGTATCCTACATTTGGGGGCGGTCATAGACACTAGTACCACCGAGGTTTCTTTGTCTCAAGACCGGCTTTCTAGCCTTACCTCCCTCTCTACCTGTATCCGGCAGCGCCATTCTGCCCGCTTCTCTGATCTTTCCACTCTCCTGGGGAAAATGGTGTCCTCTTACAGCATCGTTCCTTGGTCTCATCTTCACAGCAGGGAACTACAATGGCTCTTCCTACCCTTTCAACGGGACCGCACAACTCCATCGACCCTGCGGATTCATCTCCCTCCAACTGTTGTGGACTCTCTTCTCTGGTGGACTTCAACAGCGGTGTCGAAGGGCTCCAAGTTCCTAGAGCCACACCGGATAGTCATTACCACAGACACCAGCCTCCTAGGCTGGGGGGCCCACCTCGGACCCCACATGGCCCAGGGCCAGTGGTCTCTCCAAGAGCGGTCCCTCAGCATCAATATTCTGGAACTCCGAGCAGTTTACTTCGCTCTCATCTCCTTTCAGCACCATATTCTCGGTCGGGATGTTCTTGTTCTAATGGACAATATCTCGGCCAAAGCCCACATAAACAGAGGTGGGGGGACTCACTCCAAAGCTCTCATGCAGGAATCTCACTGTCTCGGCCTTTGGGCAGAAGCTCACATACAGTCTCTTCGAGCCGACTACATTGCAGGAACGGCAAATGTCCACGCCGACTCCCTCAGCTGCCATCTGATTGATCAGGCAGAATGGAGCCTCCCTCCAACTCTATTCAACCAGCTGTCGGCCAGGTTCGGCACTCCTCATGTGAACCTCTTTGCCTCCAGCAGCAACCATCTCCTTCCTCGTTTCCAGGTTTCCTTCCCCAGGAGCGGAGGCAGTGGATGCCTTGCGGAGTCCATGGCCCCCGGATCTTCTCCTTTATGCCTTTCCACCTCTTCCTCTGATTTCCAAGGTGGTTTGCAAACTCCTGCAAGAACAAGCGGAACTTATCCTCATAGCACCCCACTGGCCTCGCCGCCCGTGGTTTGCGGACTTGGTGTCTCTTTCAATCGCTCCCCCCTGGAGGATTCCAGACGATCAGGTCTCATTGCGACAGGGCAACCTGTCTCACCCAGACCCTCAATCTTATCAACTAACCGCCTGGAGGCTGAGCGGGTCCTCCTGACAAAGTCCCTTGTCGCACTGGATGTCATCCCCATCATTCAAGCAGCCCGACGACCCTCTACAACCCGTATTTATGATTCAACTTGGAAAGCTTTCATCAGGTGGTGCAACAGACACGGGTTGGAGGCATCTACTGTCTCAGTAGTTCGACTTTTGGACTTCTTGAAGGAAGGCTTTGCATCGGGTCTGGCTCCCAACACTCTCCGCTGTCAGGTAGCCGCTCTCTCTTCGATTTTAACATGCAGCTCGTCACACCCTCTCTCAAGTGAACCCCTCATTCGAACATTCCTGAGAGGAGCTACTAACCTGCGGCCTCCCATAATCCACAGGTTCCCTACATGGGATCTCAATAAGGTTCTGACGGCCCTTACCAAGCCTCCCTTTGAACCTTTACAGAAAGTTAACCTAAAATTCCTTTCCTTCAAGGTGTCATTCTTAGTTGCTATCACTTCCGCCCATCGGATTTCAGAACTCACCGCTCTGTCAGTGCACTCCGACTTCTGTGTATTTCATCAGGACAGGGTCGTTCTCTGCATGGATCCAGCCTTCATCCCAAAGGTCAACTCCACCTTTCACAGGTCACAGGAACTCGTCCTCCCTAACTTTTGCCCCTCTCCTCGTCATCGTTTGGAGAAGGTCTGGCATACGCTGGATGTTCGCAGGGCTCTTAAAGTCTATCTTTCCCATACTTCCTCCTTCTGGAGAACCGAGGCCCTCTTCATCTCATTCCAGCCCTCCACCATGGGTTCCAAAATCACGGCTACTACTCTAGGCCGCTGGTTGCGAGCCTCCATCTCGACCGCTTATGAATCTCAACACTTACCTGTTCCCCAAAACATCACGGCCCATTCCACGAGGAGTGCCGCCACTTCCGCGGCCTGGTCTACTCAGGCTCCGTTGGAGGAGGTTTTCCGGGCCGCCACTTGGACATCGGTGACGCCATTCATCCAACATTACCGGTTGGACTCTTTCGCCTCTGCGGAAGCTGCCTTTAGCAGAAGAGTCCTGCAACGGATCCGACCTGGTCCCTCCCAGTAGGACAACTTGCTTTGGTATGTCCCATGCCTGACTGCCGTGACAGCCAATAGGAGAATGGGCGTTGGACTTACCTGATACGCCCTTTCTCTATCCGGCAGTCACGGCAGTCAGCCCCTCCCTGGTCGGTTGATTGGTCCCCGGTGGGGGCGGGAGGTTCTCTTATTTCTCTGCTTATAGCTCTATAGACACATCAGTCTGCTGGATACCTTCACCTCAAAACTGGAGTCAAGCAGGAGGAGGCGGAGCCTGAAATCTCCAGTAGACTTGGTCCTATTGGACAGCAGCCCAGGTCTTACCCATGCCTGACTGCCGGATAGAGAAAGGGCGTATCAGGTAAGTCCAATGCCCATTCACATTACACACTGCCCATTGGCACCATCGCTGCCCATCGCTGCTGCCACCTATCGCTACCTCCATATACCCCATTTTCGGTCACCGCGTGTCCCATTTTTGGCCTGTTCCAGGTGGTGGGGGTAGGCAGTGGGGGTGATCCCCGCTGACTGGAATGGGCCAAAAATGGGACACACAGAGGCCAAAAATGGGGGCGCAGAGGCTGAAAATGGGATGCATGGAAGCCGAAAATGGGGTATGCGGAGGTGGCAATAGGTGGTAGTGGTGATGGGTGGCACCAGTGCCAATGGGTGGTGGTGATCCCCACAGCCTGGAACAGCTGATAGGAGGTATTCCATGAGGCAGATCCAACCGCCAATCAGCTGCTCATGCTAAATCAGGCTGTGCTGAAGCTGACCAGGCTGTTTGCTGTTTGCTGCAAGGAGGCAAATTGCTGGGAGGTAGAGGCAGATTTTTTTTTTCTTGTTTTCCTCCCCAAAAGCTAGGTGTGTCTTCGGAGTGTCTTAGAGCCCGAAAAATGTGTGTGTGTACATACATACATTTCATTTATATATAAAACTCAATTCTCACACAATTGGAGAAAATCAAGATGATAACAGATTTGCAGTCACCAAAACGGGGGCCAGAAAGAAATCAGGTCTCTTATTAAAATAAGGGGGGGGGATGTCCAATATATAAATTAGGCAAGAGGAGACAGCACAAAAGGGATTGACCACTATTTATATATATTTTAAAAAAATCTTATTTTTGAAACACAATTCTTTTGGCATGGCTTTATATGTCTATGGAGATTCTCAATCATCCGGGTCATGGTTGTACCAAAGATGCTTTTTCTCAAAAGTAACTGGACTTTTTTGGGGGGGTTTCTTTGGAAATGTTTTACTTCTCATTCAAGAAGCTTCTTCAGTTCTGAATTAAATGGTTCCAATCCTGCCTGCTGGTTCAAGCTTCATAGTATGTCTTTTTCCTCTATTACACGAGTTTTCTTGCGTGAGAACAGATACAAGAAATGTGTTGATACAAAGAAAATGTCAAGAGGCATCTAAACCTCAAAGCAAAGGAAGGTGTAATTTTGGTTTACATGGCAATATTTGGTTTAATATGAGCAAATATTGAAACTTGCATTGTTATGCAGCATGGACATGCAAAATTAATGAGCCTCCTTGAGCTGTGAATCTTGCTCTGATGTTAAATTATGTAAATGGAGCCATTGCTAATATTTTAATTTCCCCTCTTCCCAAAAGCAATAATTTGGGGAAGTATGACCTCTTGCATGTTATCTCTTTTCTGCAATTAAATATTATTGGGTTATGTTAACAGTGTACCCAAAGGTCTGTGGAATTCAGCAGCGTTCAGTGAATTCAGGAACCAGCACTATTTACCAGTTCATATATCAGCACTATTTGATTGCAGTTTAAATTCGTCATTAGATCAAGACTTTGCTTGTGTTCATGTCGGTATCTCTGCTGTTCCCATCAGTTGTTCCTGTACTTCTTTACCCCACAGTTAGACTCCATAACAAAGCTTATACATGACTTTCCCATATCAGTTTCAAACACAGTATCTGCTGGCTTTCATTAATGCTGTGATTTTGGCCTTAGAAGTTGCAGTGAATCTCACACAATGCTAGGAGGAAAAACCTGTTTATTTATCCATCCATCCCAGACTGAACTTCATTTAGTCTTTCTATATCCTATAACAAGGGTGTCAAACTCAAGGTCCATGGGCCAGATCCAGCCTGCAGGGTGCTTAGATCTGGCCCGCGGGGCCGCTCTGGAAACAGCAAAGGACTGGCTGGTGGTGCCTCTGCCAGCAAAAATGGAGCTCTGTTTTCACTGGCAGAGGTTGCAGGAGGCCGTCACAGCCTGAAACAGAGCTTGGGAGCCCGTTTTTGCTAGCAGAGCTCTCGGACCGCCACAGGCGCCCCCAACACAAGTGACGTCAAGCTGGCCACACACACCTCGCCCCCCAAGGTCAAACACAACCCTGATGCGTCCCTCAGTGAAATCGAGTTTGACACCTCAGTCCTATAACAATTTCAGGACTGTTATTTTGAAAGGTTTGTCCATCAAATGAAGAATAGGATGTATCTACCATTGTACATTGGGTCTTTCAGTAAGGTCTGATTAACATCTGAAAATTGTGTAGATTTTGATATTTTTAGACCATAAAAAATATAAGACGTTTTCTGATGGCTGCACTTAAGGTTTCTTACATGGAGGAGGCCTTGTAACTGTTATGTGGTCGTTCAATACTGGCAATATCTCAATTATATCATCAAGTGCATCTGTAAAGCAGCTTTGAGTGCATATGTGGGGTTTAGAAATGAGATGATTCAAAGCAGATGATTCCCTTTTGTTATGCCTTGCAAATACATACTTTCTCCCTTTTTGTATCTTAATATCCTCTTCTCTAGATGTTTTGTTTCGACTGTTTAACAAGAACCTCTAAATTTATCTGAGGCATGAGAATGAGAAACATGGAGAAATATTAAAGGAAATGAAGATCTCCAGATCTGTATGCTTACTTAAAATGTTGTCAGTAAACATATATAAAAGAGAATCATACTTGCCAATTACACCTAAAACATAATTTTATCTTTTGTAGAAAATAACTGAACTTTCTTAGACTATGTTGCATGTTAACATTGTGAATATTTTTTTCTGGAATGCAGTTTGTGAGGTAAATATATATTTGTAGATATAAATATTGTGTAATTAAACATTGGAAATATTTCCAGAATTTTAGGAAAATTATATTTTTATACAACCTTAAAAATAGCACTGGGGAATGCCCCTCTTTTCTATACTAATGGCTCAATCCTTTGTGCCTCTTTTTTTCCCTCTAATATAAAACTAACACATGGATTTTTCTCTGTCATCTGTTGGCAATGTATGTTGATTGCACTTTGTCCAAAAATATTACTCATTTTACCATAGTTAACAATCACAATGGCATTTTGTTGGTAAGATAGTAACATACTGAAAGGAGTTTTATCAACTTTTACCAATATATGCTTTGCATGCAAAATGTGCATTTATCATGCACTCAAATATGAAGGAACAATAGACCCTCCTTCTCCAATTTGGGGAGGAAACTGCTAACACTCACTAGCTTGGATCCTAAGTAGCTCAAATTTTCTAACCACATATTTCTCCTGATGTTTGACAACCTCTCTGTTGTCCTTGAATAGCAGATCTCAGGCTGCAGCTGGTGGATAGCAGTGGTTGACACACACTGCTATGGGCATGAAGAAGTACCTTCAAGAGGGAGGTGAATTTGGATCCAAGCCATTACTTTGTAATATGAAAACATTAACCTCGTTGTGGTTAAAGTACCTTTCAAGTCTCTCTGAACTGAAGAGAAGACAGGGTGCGTGTGTGTGTCTTGTGCCTTTTCTGACACTGTTGACAATGTATTACTTGGTGTAATCCATCAGCCAACTTTAATTTCACAAGCAATTCATTGTGTTTAAATAGTCCCTTTCTTGCATTAAATATTTATGGAAGCCTTTGGGCAGAATACATTAAGGAGGCAGATGGGGGTCATTTTGAGCATTTTCTTGATTGAAGGCAAGGTACCCCTGTGAATTTGGACTCTGCTTTCAAGGAAAGTTCACAGCACCGAAGGAGGCAAGAACACTCCCAATTCCCCACACTGTGATTTCAGAAAGCAATGACGGCCTGCAATCTTCATGCTTCAGCACCTTTCATTTCAGAATCACTTGGAAATGCAAGGGAGACAAGGGAACCTCCCCCCCCCCCAACTGCATTGCTTATTTTAATAATTTAGTTGACCCGAAACCAGTTTTTTATATTAAAATTACTTTACTCATTGATTTTTAACTAGTGGCTAAATGGAAAATCATGGTTTTCATGGCTGCCTATTAAGGAGGGCATCTTTTGATAGATATAGTAGAGTAACTCCTCTCTTAAAGCAGGTACATTTTAAGATAGCACAACTCCCAATACAAGGAAGCAACAGTTTCACAGCAAAGGGCAATTTTAATCCCAGTTTAGAAAATTCAATAGAAAGATATGACTAAGTATCTTGATAAAAAAAAAAATCATTGTTACGTGCTGTAGTTTCAAACATGGGGCACACATCTGCCTCTTTTTCATTGTCTGTGTCTCCCCAACAACATTGGAATAAGTTAGACAAAGTAAAAGAGAAATCAAATTTAATGTAATGTAATGTTTCTGCATAGCGTACCCTGAAGATTTAAAACATATACCAATACACAGATTCACTCTTTAATATGTAGGCTGCTTTACTGCCAAAGAACTATAGAAGGTTCTAGATACTAAAGCAGCTTCTTCAGCTGTTATCCAGCAGATGTATTTAAAGACCCATCACTCTTAACCAGCAGGACAGATAACTGCGTTGGGTCATGATTGATGGAAATAATGATAACTCTGGGAGCTGGTGCCTTTCGGTATTCCAGTTTCTTTTAATGTGTTTGATGAAAACAATGTTTAAAATAAATAAAAAAGAAGAAAAGAAAAACTACTTGGATATGTACCAAAGAAGTTGTTTACAAGCATATGCCCCCTCCCCCCAAATCACCCAAGGGATGAGTGGTATAATGGTAAGATGTTGTTGAGATCTTTACATAAGTGTAAAGAGGAAAAGAAGATACATATGCTCAATCCTGCATCTTCTGACATTGTTTGATTTACTGTGGTTGAGATATAAGCGAGGCATTCATTTTAACAAAGGGTTACTCATCCTATCCATAGCACCCTGAAAGGTTACATTGCTCATACCGTGTTTCCCCAAAAATAAGATCCAGTCTTATTTTCTTTTGGGCTCCAAAATAAGCACTAGGGCTTATTTTTGGGAAAACACGATTTCAGGATGATCAGCCCAGCTGGGCACCCCACCCCCAGCGCACACACAAGAGCCAGCAAGCGTGCAGGGACTGATGGTATCCAGCAGCGGCTGCAGCCTGCCAATCCCTTAGTCCCTTAGCTGCGCAAAGCAGAAGGCACAGAGTGGAAGGCAGGTAGTCCCGGCCCACTGCTGCTCAGCTTTCCCATGGTCTGCGCGTCCGGATCACCTGCCCCCTGCCCCGCGCCTCTGCCTGCTGCTTGCAGAGGTACTCGACTCACCTGTGTTGCACAGGCTGTGACTGCTGCCAGACACCATCAGCCCACGTGCGCTCACCATCTATGCTGGCCATCCCCACCCCCCTGACTATGTCATTTACCTGAGAGAAATCTTATTAGGAGAAACAGCTTAAGATTTGGGTACCTAACTGTATATGGAACCTCATCATGAAAAAGAGCAAGAATGGTTTCTGTACTGGTACTGCTTCATTTCTCCTGTCATGCAATTGATGAATGAAATGAATGGACTGGTATCAATAACTTTAGCGTGATGTTTTTCTCCTGTGGACCAACCATCATGCTTAACTAGAGAGTTGGAGCAAATGATTCAAAGGATTCAGCCATTCCCAAATAGCTTGGGCAGATTTAAAGTAGACTCTCATGCATCTTCCAGTAAAATCTTGATAGCTAGGCTCTGTGTAAAAAAATTAATCAACCAATTAATTATGGTGAGCTTGAGCTTGGTTTTTAAAAACCACATTAACCTCCAAACAAGTTCCAAATGGCAATTTCAAGTGAGCCTTTCTGGCATTTGGGGATCCCTGGGTCTGCTTAAATATTCATTATGACAACTACTTCCTATTCTCCTTTCCATTAGAGATAAGCCTTTGCCTTCAAAGTTGCAGTAATGTTTGTGTGTGCCACAGGATTCTTTGAAAATAGCTACTCTACTAGCCTTCAGTGTTGTTTATTTACACTGAACATATTTAACGTATTTATCTGCCCTCCCTCCCGAGTGCCCTTAATAGATGGACAGCCATATAAATACATTAAAGGAAAATAAAATAATCTTATGTTTTTTTTAAAAAAACCCAGATGTATGGATATTGCTCAGGATCAGAGTGAGAGTAGGCCCATAGAAAAAGCAGAATGAGAGAAGAGCTTTGCCTTGGCAGCGGCTTTATGAAAAGCATGAACTGGGACATGCTTTTTAAATAATGTAACCATAGCCCTCCTTATTGTTTTAGTGGCAAAGCAATGCCTTCGCTTTTAAAATCTCCAGGCTTTGTAAATAAATGGCTGCCTGCCTCAGGCAGAAAGTGTTACTGATGCAGTGAGACAGAAGTAATTAAGAAACTTGTAGACTGATGGGTAATTAAATCCATTGGAAGCATTTTGTACCTAATTGCTATGCTCTAATCACATACTGCTTTCTATTTGTCAAGGTAAATATATATAATTATACCGTTCTTATTTTCTTTCATCTAAAATTGTACGAGTCGGGTGAAGTTCATTTTACACTACAGCGAGAGCAGAGCCCCTCTTGCTTATGTTTCAAAATTCACATCAGGGCAGCAAGAAGACTGGGAATTCTCCAAGATGAGTTCGCAGTTTTGAGTTAGGTGGATCAGCTTTAGACCTTAAACTGAAAAGCTATCCTACTGTCCTGTTTATAATCTCATTCTAGCATTCTGTAAACAGTGAGATGTGCTTATTATGAATATATCATAACTTTTTACTCTCTGGGATGTTCACATTAAAGATTAACACTGCAAGGTTATTTAAATAACTTTCCTGAGGGCTATAACAGTAACAATAATCAGGCTGTCAAACTGCAGGAGATAGCCAGGAATGTTTTATGCAACAGGTACGCATACACATATACATACATAAGTGTATGTGGTTGTGTGTGTGTGTTTGTATATATAACATAACAATATTGGGAAAGGTTACTTTGTATATTTCCGTATGATTTTATTATAATTTAATTTTTAAAACGTTATTTTAATTTGAGAATCAGCACTATTGTGCTCTGCACTTCTGACTCGGTATATTACACAGTTAGATAAAAAGCTACCCAATTCTGTCATAAAAACTAATCTTGTGAAAAACTGTTTCTAAATACTAGTTTAAGTAGGTTTCCGTAAAGCAGGGATGGGCAGCTATGGCAGCTTTATGACCTTATGAGTTTTCCTGTGATGCTGCATTTTAACCACTGCGTCGTCAGGGCTCCTTTTTTTACTCATTATACTGAGTAACATGGGAATAAAAAAAGAAATACCGACAAAGTAATTGGGCTACTCAGAGAGATGATAATAAACAAGAACAAGCACTCTAAAATAACTAACCCAAAATTATGAAATGTGGATCATGACAGCTCCACTGTTTTGTACCTGTGCGATGGCATCTTGTACAGATAAGCAAGGAGCAGATTTTGCAACCTGTGTTCATTTTATCATTTGCTCTTTGCAGATGCCAATATCATCAGTATTAGCTTAGAAAAAGGTCTGATTCAGAAAGATGGGTGCATAAGTCTAGTGGTGCATATGCACCAGAGATGGGTTTCAGCAGTTTCTGATCAGTTCTGGAGAACTGATAGCGGAAATTTTGAGTAGTTCGAAGAACCGATAAATACCACCTCTTACTGGCCCCGCCCCCATCTATTCTCTGCCTCCCGAGTCCCAGCTGATCGGGAGGAAATGGGGATTCTGCAGTATCCTTCCC
>JANHZT010001848.1:91334-103526 GCA_032468215.1 Stegonotus admiraltiensis | reverse complement strand
CACCGGTTCTATAGAACCGGTAGTAAAACCAGCGGGAGGCTCCGCCCACTGACCCTGACATCATCAAAACGCTTCTGCGCATGCACAGAAGAGCACGTGTGTGTGGCCCCGTTGCGAACCAGTAGTAAAAGTAAGTAAAACCCACCCCTGGAATATGTATGTAATAAGGATATTCTGTAACATTTGATATTGCATTTGTATGTAAAGTAAGGATTCTGTTTAATATCCTAGTGTCAGAGCAGTAAAGACAGTTATTCCTGATGTTGTTAATTTACTGTTACAGCTGCTTCCTTGTTATGCAATTTAATTTTCAACCCACCAGGGGCCTAATGATCCTCACCTATGTAGATTTTGAACAAGGCTGTTATTTTCCATGTCAATATTGTTTGTATTCCTATTCTGGGTGATTCTTTTTTATACTTATTTGGCATTCGCAAGGCAGCATACCATAACTCTCTTCATAGGTCAAAATGAGGAATGATTTGTTGGAAAAATTATAAATCTGAACCTTTCATTTGAAGCGCTCCGTGTTTCCATGAATATTTCTAACGGGAAACAGTGGATAATGTCTACTTGCACGATTTCCTAAATATTTTTGTATCCTGTTTTTTTAAAACTGTTCTGCCATCCTGTATAATGTATCTGGCAATATTATTGATTCAGATGGAGATAAGCACATTGTTTTCATCATGGCCAGATTCAAATGATCTTCTCTGGAGTTATAAAGTCAGGAACAATAGGCTTCTAACAAAGTTCTGCTTCATGTTTCAGCAGATTATTTCTGCTTTGCTTTGAACCATAATTTGCTGCTACGTCGAATGTCAGCTTGTTTAGTGTTGGTCAAATATTTAGAATGACAAGGCAGAGGTTTCATTCCACTCAGATGCAACCCAGGAATGAATAAAATGATGATAATTTGTCAGAGACCATACAGTTCAGTCCCTGACATTTCCACATATTCTTTCCAGTGCTGTTGGTTGGAAAAAAAGGGAATAAATCTCTCCCATCTTCCCCGTGGCTGCCATTCACACAGAAGGCTGTTATTTCATCTTTCCTTCATCTTCTCCAAAATAAACATGGCCTGCAGTTCCTCCTAATGCAGGATTTCCAGAACTCATTCCAATATATCAGTACCTTCCCTAAAATGTCTGAACACAGATCTCTTGTACAGTATAATAAAATAGAATTAGATCCCCCTATCATTTTCAAATTGAAAACTCTTAATATTGATTTTTATGTATAAAGTCACAATTAAAATAAGCTTGGAACTGAAATATTAGGCACTTCAAGGTTGAAGTCTAGTCTGGTTTTGGTGGGAAGGATTTAACTGCATGTTTCTTTTTTCAGTTTTTTATTTGCCTCATTTTTATAACATTGCATTCGGAGGCAGCAGACAGAAATGACAAAATGTCTCAGAGTGATAACTTATTGGAAGAAATGTTTATTACCTTGCATGTACAAGAATTTTATTCATTTTATGATGCAGCTGAAATATTTGAGCTTCTTGCAACTTCATTGAAAATATAAATGTCCGTTGCTTGGAAGGAAAAAAAAACTCTTCTCGAAATGACTCTGTCTGTAGGTCACATTGAATGTCTTCGTAATTAACAAATTTTAATGGCCTTGTAAATATTATATAAAGGTTCTATGTTGTAACTGTAAATGATAATTGGATTAGTCAGCAAGTGGCTTGTTTTATCTCCAAGTACTTGGGACTTTTATAGGCTGTAACTAAACTATTAGTCAGCTCACTTTTAGCAGTTTGATCAGTGCAAAATACTACATGCTTAAGCAGTACTGCTCAAAATGCTTAATAAGCCAGCAACTCTCCGAGATGGGAAAGAAGCTCTCTACTCATGTTTAAGTTGCATTAGTAAGGCGTCTCACATTAGTCACTGGCTGTGAATGTTAATCACTTTCAAGCAATAATTCACAGCGTTGTTGTAGTACTGTGGTGCTCATAAAATGAACTCAGTAACCCACCACTACCCAGGGAATATGTCTCTTTCATTGCAATTGAATACCCAGCTTGGCTGCATAATAGTTAGGATTATGAAATAGTGCATTTTTAAAAAGGGTGAGCAGCTGGATAATAAAATAACAAGCTCCAAAGCAGGTTTGTTAATTATCTCTCTGTCTGTCTCTTGTTGACAGAAGGAGTATGCGAGATATGGCTGACCAGCGAAGATACCGGGGCTTATGGCAGAGACATTGGCACAGACCTCCCGACTCTCTTGTGGAAGCTAGTGGAAGTGATCCCTGAGGGAGCAATGCTAAGGCTCGGCATGACAAACCCCCCGTATATTTTAGAGCATCTGGAGGTACGTTCACAAGCAAAGCCATTGCAGTGACTAACCAGCTTCCTTTAACATCATGCAGGGACTGACAGCTTGCAGCTTGTGAGCTTCTCTTTTGCAACTGCATTCATAACACGAAAATGCAAGGTAAGATGGGATCAGAAATTGTATAAGCAACGGGCAAGTTCATGAAGAAACAAAACCCAAAATGTTCAATGAGGGCCATTCTGGATGGAGCGATTCATAAACAAATTATCAAGGAATATATCAAAAGTGTAGGCCACAGGGGAAATAAATAATGCACATTTTCTCATCCTCCCCTGAGCTGATGCCCTGGAGATGCGTGTTTGGATTACAAAATGCTATAAGTACCATTCAGCAAAGCTGAAGGCAGAAGATACTACAAATTGTAGCCCATATAATACCACACTGAAGGAAAGGCTGCTATTTAACACTTTCTTTTCCTCTTGTACCTACAAGATTGTGTAATATTCTAGAACAGGGCTGTCAAACTCCCAGCCTGCAGGCCAGATGTGTCACTCTCTGACTGTGCCCATGCCTGGTTTAGTGAAGGGGAAGAAAGTCCCGATATGTCACATGGTGATGACGTGAGTTTGACACCCCTGTTCTAGAAGCTTCCCCAACTGAACTGTTGGCACTTCTGAAATTCAGTACCCAATACCTATGTCATTTTTACATTAAACATCCCAGGTTAATAGGTTATATAACATACTTCAGAAGATTTTACATAGTTTATTTATGCTGTTTTGAACTTCTTTGAGTACATTTTACCACAAGATGCATACCAGAATTAGTTAGCGGGGATTATTTAAATTTGTATCAGACAACAGCAGCAGAAATACTGATTTTTTTTGTTCTTGACTTTTTCTTTAGCATTTTTTTACATGCAGAATGGCTTTATTTGCATATTTATAAATATACATAGTATATTTATATGCTGCATAAAGACCAACCAAAAGGAAAGGGGGAAACATCACACGTCAGTTCAATTTTAAGTAATTCAAACTTTCCAAAGGGGAGTTATACATAATATACAGTCTGCAGTCAGTAACCTGCTTCCTTGCCTTATTTATCTTGAGTGTGACAGCGCATTTCAGAATATTGGCTGTAAAGATGGCTGTTCTGGTCTTTTGCTTGCTGTTTCTCACAGAACTACCTTAAATCTCACTTCAGTAACAAGTTCACTTTTAGCATTAAATATAGTATTAACGTTATATATAAATGCATGTTAATGGTGTGGTTTCATTACTCCAAGGATATGCAGTCTGCAACTTCTAGGATACACCTCTCCCTAAACTAGGCGTATCAATGGCAGCCTGCTGGCCAGATGTGTCACACGCAGACCATGTCCACCTCAGCTCCACGAAGGGAAAAACATGTCACGTGATGGCAACGTGACGCCGTGACACCCATGCCCTAAATCTTTCTTTCTGCAATTCTTAGAAACCTCTGATAGGCTTGTTTCTTTAAAAGTAATCCCCCTTTTAAAAGAACAGAGGGAAAAGCAAGATTCCAGCCTACCCCTTTTGTAAAAGCCTGCCTCTTACAGCTCTGATGGACCAAAACATAGTGCCCCTCTGCCGTAAATAGTTGCAACTACAGAGTAGGAGTTTGTGCAGCAGGAAGTGTCAGTTCTACCATCAGACCAAAAACAGGATTAGATGAACTTTATTGTAAGGCTACATTAACAAAATCTTGCAAGGTGCAAACTTTCTGCCATCACTTTTAACTGCTTGATTCATTGGGGCAGGTCCTTCTTAATTGTCATCGTTTGACTGTTAAACCACTGGGAGCTCCTGCATTTCTTGGCTGATAGTTTTCTGGACAGCATCTCTTGCCTTCTTTCCCCAAGGTCGTTCACACATTCCTTTACAGGAAGTCCCCCAAACACCCTTGCCTGCCAAATTTATGTATCTGTAAATACTTCAGAGCATTTCTGAAAATTCATCCATAATGATTCAATTATTATTTGCCTGTCACTTGGCCTGCATATTTTTTCTGTTTTCATCCAAAAGAAGAATAAAGAAGGACTGAATCCCATTCTTATTTAGTTTTACATCAGTGGCATTATATAGACCTCACCAAATGGGGTTTCCGTCTCCTTGACTCTGGATCATAAAGCAATCTCGTTGTAGATATTAGTCCATTTCTGCATTAAAAGGGACTCGACATTCACACAATTTTGGTCGTCAGTTTTGTTTTGTTTTTTAAGGACACTCATTGTTCGCTTGGAGAGAAAAAACAAGTAAGCCTCATTTTCCAAGATACAAATAGCTCTTTCTGAAAAGAATATTAACAGACACATCTGTTGGTGTGGCAATTATCTGAAAACAATACCTTCCAAAGAAAAACAGAGGTCAGATATTGCCTTAAGATACTCTTTGTTCAGTAAGCTGCAACTGGCTGAGGATATGCAACAAGTTAAGCCATAGAATATGGTCATGCAAGCTTTTATATGTAACAGGAACTTCTCTTCTTAAAAAAAACACACACCAATGGATCTCTAGATAGCACATAAGCAGAGCAATGATACATTAAAAAAAATGTATTTGGCCTTCTAAACATATTGCTTCAGATTTTACCAAGCTAATATTCAATTAGCCCAGCAGATTGTCAAGTAGCTAGCAAATTCCTTAAGAATATAGATTGTTTTGTAGTCTAATACCTTACTAACAAAGGGAAAGCACATGGGGGCACTCATACATTACCTATTGGCCATTTTTGAAACTGAACATTCTTTCTCTGGATGGTGTAACAGCTGACAGCCATATCTGGGGAAAACACACGGCTGCTTTAAAGAGCTGGTGACAAGCTTTGCTCCATCTCAACTGTCTGATGACTGAAAATCTTTCAAAGGGACCTAAGGGTAAAGGTAAAGCTGAGTACAGATTGGAGGAGTTTGTGGAAAGCTTAAATCTACAGTTCATGTATAATGCATCATTTCATCGTTTTATTTGTCTTTTCAGGATACTTTAGCTTTATGGACTTAAAGGAGGGAAGGCTTCCTTAGCTTTTCTTTCATAACATCAATGAGAGGCACTTGACATTTCAGGAGCAGGAGATGAATCCAGACCTTCTTGAAGTCTTCCTGTCATCCAGTCTTGTCAAAAATGCAAAAACTTTTTAGGTTTTAATAAATCTAAGCCCTATTAAGTTTCAGTAAAAGGGCTTTCATTCATTTCTTTGTCATTTTTAAATATTGTAACTGCTTTGTTCTTTTCAGGGTCAGGACATAAGGATATTTACTTATCTACTAACATGTGCTTGTTAAAGTATATGTGCTTGGAGAAGATATTTAACATTAAACCAAACCTTGGTTTTTTAACATTTTGTTAAACAAAACAATATCTGGATTTGCATAACACATTTAGCCAAAAAAATTTTTTTTAAAAAAAAATCCTATCCTGTTAACACAGTGTGAACCCACCTTGTGGTGGAGAGCTAGTGGGAATGCTTCCCTAATAACCCAAAGGTTTTCTGGAATGTTTTAGGAATTCTGTACTTAATGCAACTTTTGATTTTGATCTTAAAGACGGCTAATAAAAAAAAAGTACAAGACTCTAATAACAGAGTTGCCTTGAAGCCATTGTGAATAATCAAAAGTGCACAATAAACATTTTTAAAAGGCTTAATTAATCATCAATATCTTGAATGGTTGAAAAATGCTATTGGTATATTTGACTCTGCTGATTATATTGCTTTTTCTTCAGAAATAACTTGATTTCTATCATAGGCGGTTTCAGTTTTTTGTTGGGTTTTTTTTTTTGCTATGTTTGCACCTTGTTTCTGAGTGTGGAGATGATATACAAAAGTCTGTATTTTAAAGAAGTTGTTCACACCTGCCACAGTGCCTTTTTAAACGCTTAATTGCACATGATGAGATGCATAGGCCGCCATGTCACCTGTCAAGATGAGTCATGCTCAAAGTCTGCCATATGCCATCTGTGGGGCTTTTTTTAAAATCTTCCTTATTAATTCAGGTTATTCCAATGAAACCCTGACCGTTGAGAGGAGTTTTGTATGCTGTGTATTTTTTTTTCCTTTGAAGAATGAGAAATGCCTTAGCTCTCCCTTTCTTTGATTCCTATCAGCTGAACATTTGTGATCTGTAGCTTCATTTGAGCAGATAACTTTACAGATGGCTTCTCTAGACATGCCCTGACATAGAGCCTAAAAATGGATTGTAGAACAACAGCTAATCTCTTCTTTCTTATTCTTGGTTCTTATATAAAAACTCAATTATTTAGTAGTACAGTGGTAAAGTTGTTTGGGCACTATGCATTCTCTGTAATGCTTTTTTCATTTTCCATACCAGTTTTCAAATGCTTTGGTCCAGTTTACACAAAACTAATTTTAAAACTTTATAATACTTTATATTATAAGCCAGGGGTGTCAAACTCATGGCGTCACGGCATCATCATGTGACATATCGGGACTTCTTTCCCCTTTGTTAAACTGGGCATGGGCGTGTCCAGCACGTGACTCATCCGGCTGGCAGGTCGGGAGTTTGACAGCTCTGTTATAAGCCATAACAAGTTAAAATTTCACACTGTTCCAAAATACATTTACCTTAGGGCTAAATGTTATGTGGGAATCAGACCAGTATTTCAAAGATGCAGTTCCTCTTATTCTTTAGTTAAGAATAATTAAATAGATAAGTCAGTGATAAAAATTCCATTTCCTGATATTCATATTGTATCCATTCATTTTAGTAGACCTTCCATGCTGTTAATATAAGCCTATTCTTATGAAGTGAATTTGTGAGAACTTTCTACTCTTTTCCTTGGTTACAATGGGGAAGTGTTATTGTTGAATGGTTTATTATGGTTCAGAACCAGATTTGTATCATGAGAATTTTATTTGCAAATTTGAGTTTTTCATTTGTTCCTCTCCACGGAGCCATTGGCATCCTTTCATGAATTGTTGGAAACTTCCACAACACTGTGTATGTCACATGGTGCAGCAATTAGCCGGAACTCCTGGCAATTTGGAAAACACTCTAATATAAAAGGTTTTCATTTACAAATTCCTGTGACAGTAAATAAGCAAACAAGGCTACATTTCTTTATGTTCTATGCATCCTACATTTCACATTTATGCTGGCAATCAATATGTACAGAAACTGAAGTTTCTGACTCAGTGGGAGAGTTCTGTGTGGAGGTGGCTGCTAGATAGCCAGCAGACTCTTCCTCCCCCATCCCCCAGTCTCTGCTCCATACTCACCCATCTATTTTTAACTAGTCATATTGATGTATTTTCTTTGTTCATTTTATTATTCTATTCTATTATTTTATTTTATTGTTCTATCATTTTACTTTGCATCAGATTATCAATCTTCTAATGAGCAGGGGGATACATTTTTACTGCAAATTAGACGTCTGTGAGCATCTGGTGCGATCTTACTTGACTGTCTTACTCAAAAATGTGTACTCAAAGACAAAAGTGAATCAAAATACTATGATGTCTGGAATAAATTTTATAATTGGTTAGATAAGAGGAAGAATGCCAAAACCAAGAGATAACGAATATCTGGAAATGTACATATAAATGTATATTAATATATCAATGTATATTGAACTTGTGAATGTAATATTGGTTTATTAAATACATGAATGGTTGGTTAGGAAGTAAAATACTGTATACTTGATATATAATGAAGTAGGAGAGATGTAAATTTGTATATAGAGCAAGGAATTGATTTTGACGTAAATGTTAGAAACCAGAGACATTGAGCAATGTCCATTGTTTCACTTTTAAAATTAATAAAATAATAATAATAACATTTTTAAAAATGTGTACATCACATTTTTTTTAACTCTGGAGATATGTAGAACTAACAGTGTATTTACTAGTATATACAAATATTACTGATGTTATTTTCATGTCTCTAGGAAATGGCAAAAATTCTCAACCACCCAAGAGTCTACGCTTTTCTACATGTACCAGTTCAATCCGCTTCTGATAGTGTATTGATGGACATGAAGAGAGAATATTGTGTAGCTGATTTCAAACGTGTGGTAGATTTTCTTAAAACCAGGTAAGTCTAATATTTAAAAAGTTAAATAATGTGATCATATGAATTTTTAAAAGATAATTGCTTTTTTGCATCTTCATGATTTGGCTATGGCTTACAATTGCTTTGATGTGATATTCTGTTTCAAGTTGTTTATATTCTGGAATATATGATTTGATGTGGTTTTTTTCACTATATTGTTGAATGCAGATTTTCAGAGTAATTGATACAGAATGCAAAACACAAAAAAGTGCTGCTCCAGTCATGTATTTGGATATTGTTATTGAAAGTATCTTTTTATTCCTAGTTTACGGTTTGCAATATGTGGATTTTGTGTTAATCCTAGGATTTTTTATTAGCAAATTATGACAATAACTATATTTCAAAATCTTTTTTCACAATAGTATATATTATTTTGTCACCATTTAAATAAACTTTGTAGTAAATTCCATTGGCAACATTCATGGAGAATTCCTTAAGTAAGAAATACTAGCAGTAGGAAAATTTAGTTAGACTGTAATCAATGTATTAATTAAGTATTCTGAATCGAATTTTTACTGAAAATAATACCATATGATTTTGTGAGGATTGTCTGACATATGATTATTTCCATTGCGTATAAATACATGCAGGTACAGTATTTTACTAGTTGAAGGTTAATTCCATGTTATCTACACAAGATCAGCTTTTGTGGTGACTCCCAAAAACTTACAGTAGATGGTTTGGAAATGTTGAAAGATTTATGAAATATAAAACTATCTATTGTTGCTGAATGTTTATTAGCTGTTTACTATCTCCAGAATCAAAGGCAACCTGTCCACATTTTAAGAGAGAGAAACAGTATTGTTTTTGTTGTCGGGTTTCTCAGTCCAGGATAGGGCATTGCATCACGGATCACTTTATATATCACTGCTTTGCTTGATTATCCAGCTTAACCTGAGGGAAGGCTTACAGATACAGTTCTGCACAGTTGGCTTTATCGTATATCAGAATTTAGCCATATGCAACTATTAATTGTCTCCTGTGCTGAAGACATATCGTGGACTTTTAGCTATTCCAAGATATTTAAATTCAAGGCTTCTCCTCCCATCTTTTTGAATTAAGAGATACTTTGCACTTGGTGGCCTTGAAGTTGGATGGTTATGTTGTACAAATCCAATGGAAGAGAATATCTGTAGCTCAGGGTTGAATTAAGGAGTTATTTCTTGTAGCTTGCATGTGTTTCGTTACCCAAATACGTAAAATCAATGTGAGTGTGGGGCTTACTATATATTGCAACTTTCCCTGAGAATTTTGCTTTGCCAAACCCATATTTCTATTGAAAATATAACAGAATAAAAATCTCAATCTTTGCCACAATGTAAACTGAGATATATTAGTTGTACATTTAACATTGTCTTGTTGGAATTATTGTACCAAGACTCTTAACGTTATAATAAGCCTTGCTAAAGTGTACTCTAAAATTCATGTTATTAGTTCAGTTTTGGCCTCCCAGCCTCCTAGAAGAGCAATAGGCATGGTGAGACCATTTCAATTTACCTAAACTCCAGTAGTATGCCATCACGGCAGGGACAGACAACTGGTATCATCTCACATCCTAGTGTAGCTAAAAGGCTCCCAGTGTGCCTGATCCATCCTCAGAAGGATGTTGCAGGAGGGAAATGGACCAGCTTGGGACCCAAATTGAGACAACAGCCTCTTTGGATATGTGTCCCGGGGAAGGAGCAACTTAATGTCAAGAAGAGAAGTCCATGGGGAGGACTTGGCTGGTGAGAGCATTAGAAGGAGAATTGTGCAGAGAATACAAGCAATGTCTTTGTCGAGTGCCAGCAAAGCAATACGGGAAGCGGAGGCTGCATGAAGAGCACATTCATATTCCTGTTGCCTAGGCAAGGACAAGGTTCAATCCTTTCACAGGAGGAGATGCCGTCTTCTCTTGGCCAAGCTTTGCTGAAAGATGTCACTGTCAGTTTCCCATCCTTGCCTGCCTTTCCTAAAGTGGCCTTTTTTCTCACAGTCCGAATAATGGCTACAGAATGCACGGATTTCCTGAGTATAGTCTGGCTTGACTATTTTGCTGTTTTCTGTCCTTCCAGTTAGGATGGACAAGATGACCCAGGAATCTCTGGGGAGGCAGGGGACAGAGAGATAAAAGTCCTGTAGAGCAAACTAGTAAATTTTGTGAGTAACTTGGATTGCTGCCAATATGCCAACAGGTTGCGTCTCTGAGCAGAGCGAGTATAACCATTTAAAACCACCTGCATTAGAGTACATGCCTATCTTGGTGTCTTATGAAGCATATATTGGTACATGGAGCTAAGTATTATCTAGAAATGTGTGAACATGAAAAAAGTTAATGAAAGAGAATGAGTAGCACACCAGTGTTTGGTTTATGCGTTTAAAAAAAAACTACAATGATTGAGAGTGAGAGAGACAATTGTTCATTGATGCAATAACTTAAAGTAAGATAATAACTCTAGTTATTAATGTCTCAGAATCATTATTTTATTTAGTTGAAAACTGCACATTCTAAATGTCATAACTTAATATGTTACAAACTTTGAAAGTTAACTTTTGTTACAACAGATTTGCTATCAAAAAATTTGGAAATGCTGAGCATATCCATAGATTGTATTATATATAAATAAATATTGCCAGTTTTTAATAGCATAAAACTAGTACATCCAGGTTTGTCACATATATATCAGTGCAACTTAAAATTATTCCGTTTTTGCTGCTTTTTACCCTGACAGTTTTCAAGCTTTGTTGATATAATCGGATTTATTTAAATAAGATGTTTTATTTAAAAATCAGTATGAGAAATCATTTCCAACATACAGTACAGAGACAGAACAAGCTCAGTCTGTAAGAGCAAAAAATATTGGATTTTGGAATCTACTGACATCTGTAAAGCTCATTTATTTTTATTTCTGTATTAGTAGGTCTTTTTTCTATGTGTCATCTGCTAAAAGCAGCCAAACATGACGTTCCTATATAACTATTCCCCAGTAGACATCTCATCACAGACATTATGAAAGCAAAACATTGCAACTGATTCCTGCAATTTCTCCCAGAAATAAATTATCTGTGAATCTGTTCTTATGGACACATCTCTTGTTTCTCTTTCAAGCTGCAATGATGGATACAGGAGAGTAGGTACCGCTTAAGAACTCGGAGGGCCACTATCATTCAGGACAATATCATGTGCTTCTACGTTATGTGCTTTCAACAGAAACAATTTGCATGAAACATTTGTGAATAAAAATGCTTTTAAGTGAGTCTAATGCTAGGCCAATGATTAAATAGCATTTGTCTACTACTTTTAAACTGGTTCAATCCATAACAATTGGAAATCTATTGAAACTGGGGAAAAATGCAAGATAAGATTGCTCTCTTTTCCGAGAAATTAGCAGTTGCATGAAAACCATTCTTAAGGGTTAAATATTGTAAGGATCTACCTGTAGGTTGGATGGAATAGTAGCCACAAGTATAACAAAATCTCAGCAATGGCTCAGCAATGGAATTATTTCCTTGGTTTCTCCTCATCGATTGAAGAAAACACATTCTTGTCACAAGATGAAAATCCTCTTCTTCAGGCAACTGCTCGCAGAGCTTTTAAGTTCCCTAACCGAAGGAGAAAAAAGAGGGACTAGTAGCAAAATCTTAGCTGCAATGCAGGGGTGAAATCCAGCAGGTTCTGACAGGTTCTGGAAAAATGGTAGTGGAAATTTTGAGCAGTTTGGAGAACTGGTAGTGGAAATTTTGAGTACCGTATTTTCCGGCGTATAAGACGACTTTTAAACACAGGAAAATCTTCTCAAAAGTCGGGGGTCATCTTATACGCCAGGTATAAGCTTCAGG
>JANHZT010001848.1:33898-46635 GCA_032468215.1 Stegonotus admiraltiensis | reverse complement strand
AGTTTACGCCAGTCCTGCACGGTGAAATAAAAAAGTCTTAAGGGAGCGGCGAAAGGTCCAGAGATCGGGAAGCTGACATATCTCTGGAGGAAGCTCATTCCAGGGGGCAGGGGCCCCCACAGAGAAGGCTCTCCCCCTGGGAGTCGCCAGTCAACACTGTCTGACCGACGGCACTCTATGGGAGCGCACCAGTCGATGGGAGGCTATTGGTGGCAGAAGGCGGTCTCGTAAGTAATCCGGTCCAATGCCATGGAGCACTTTAAAGGTGGTCACCAACACCTTGAATTGCACCCGGAAGACCACCGGGAGCCAGTGCAGCTCGCGCAGGAGAGATGTTACATGGGAGCATCGACTTGCTCCCGCAATTACCCGTGCAGCCGCATTGTACAATTATTCTGTACAATACAGGGCAGAGAAAATATTGTATAAATATTTAGGGATAAAGATCTGTCCCAAAGGCCAATGTTACAGTGGTGGGTGTTCCTGCTCATCCTTCTGCATGTTTAATCTAAGATATGTTG
The DNA here is from genome assembly GCA_032468215.1 of Stegonotus admiraltiensis. Classification (NCBI taxonomy): domain Eukaryota; kingdom Metazoa; phylum Chordata; class Lepidosauria; order Squamata; family Colubridae; genus Stegonotus; species Stegonotus admiraltiensis. Next base: position 46,114 of record JANHZT010001848.1, on the reverse strand, counting down.
CTTGATCTCTTATAAGGCCCTCTCCAACCTTCTTGTTATTTATGATTGAAACAAGAATTCACAATAAGATAATTCAGAGGCTGTACTTTTTTCTCCCTCAAGTAATTGAATTTATTGACAAGGATTAACTATGATGGTAATCTCTTTCTCAAAATTAGTTTTAGCCAGTATTTTAAATGGCAAATCCTCAAGGCTCCAGCTTGCATTGGAAATGTAGTGAGGGACAAAAAGCATTCCATTAAGTTGGAATGAATTACCTTCTCATTTTTTTTCCCATTACTTATAGGCACTAATTTGTCCCCCTAAGAATATTATGCTCAATATCTTGGTCTGAAAGAGTGTACTTCAGGGGAACTTAATTGTTCCCATCATTACAAATTTTAATTATTATATTAGGATTTTTTCTTGTTATTTCCCAGTATTACAGGATTTTGCATTACAGTTCTTTAGTAGCTGAATACCTTACCTTGTTCAACATGATTTCTGTAGGTTCCCATTTGTAAAGGAGATTAGCCCAACATGTTGGAAATTTGATCATTTCTGTTTTACTAGAGGTAATTTTTATTTTGTCTTCCCTACAATAATTGTCTGAAAAATTGTAGGCCTTGTTAGAAACCAACTTGTATCAAAAAGAGGATACAGATAAAGTAGAACAGATACTGATTACTTGCTAACACTGCAGGGTAGAATTCATTTGTGTTTAAGGTAAGAAGGGAGTAAGTAGACAACCTTGTTTTTCTACAATAGAAGTTGGGCCTCCACTCAACATCAAATTAGCATATATTGTCATAAAATAACATGATTAAACTTAATGAAGCATCCATCTATAGATGTGTTTAATAATTTTTCCACAGTCTCTTTCTAGAGATCAAATCAAAGGCTGCCTTCAGATTTATAAGGATAGCATAAAGGGAATCTAAAGAATTGGGGTGCGGGGGGGCAGAAAATTTAAGATAATGGATTGGTCTACTATTGATCATCCTGCCCTGAAGTCCACTTCAGCCAAGACTTGTTTTTGTTCTATCCAATCACTGAGTTTCTTATATTGTTTAGCATACAGTTTATTAATGGCACTTAAGAGGTTGTTTGGATGAAAATCAACAGATGCATCACCTCTCTTAAAGATTGGGACTGTAATAGAACAGCACCAGTATTTGGACATCTCAATAGACTTATAAATAGGGGTAAAGAGGGAGGCTAATGGAGGAGCCCACCACTATGTTAGCTTTTATCAATTCTGCAGTGATCACATTTCCAGCAGATGTCTTCCCCTTTTTTAGATGGGCTATAAGTTTAGAGTTTCTGAGATTCAAAGTAGAGGCCAGCCAGGAAGAGTTTATAGTAAATTTCTAGGGACAAGCCTTATTTAATCTAGCACTAAAATAACTGCTAAAAGATAGTGACCATCATGCGTATAAGCCCTGTATCATACAAGTAATTAAGCTGAGGATACTGTAAGTCAAATAGATCTCACGTATCATTGATTTGGGAAAACATTTTATGTGCTGAGATGAATTTTAATCAATAAGCATCTCTGATTCTTTGCCTGCAAGTTAATATCTATAGCCAAGTAATTACATATTACAGGAATGGACAAAGATGGTTGAACATAATTGTACAGAGATTAAGATGCTGCTCCTACCATTGTATCTGAGAAGTAGGTTCCGGAGAATAGTACTGGGAAACTGTAGTTTCACCACTATTTCACCATTGGTCATTTTATCCCCAATGTCTCTAAGATTTCAGAGTACAATTCAAAGCATTGGTTGTGGCTCATACTATTTGGGATTACGGTTTCAGTAGCTTCATCTATTCAGCAACTGGGCATATTGAAGGAAGAGGATGTATTATTATTGTTGTTGTTGATGGTGGTGGTGGTGGTGGTGATTCTGGACATTCTTTCTCCAATTTTTATTTGGTCATGATGTCTTAGACATCCTCAATCCCTAGCTGTCATCTGAAGACTTCTAGAAGTGGAAGGAAATCAGGAAGGAGGAAAATTTATTTATTTATTTATTATTGGTTTGATTTACATGTCGCCCTTCTCCGGAGACTCAGGGCAGCTTACAATGCATTAAGTCTACTTAACCCTTACATGCCCCTACATACAAGACAAAGTCTTATCTCTCCTGACTACTATTATTTGCTTTTCTGAATGCAGAATCTCTAAATCATTTCTGCTTCAGAATAATAAAACCTGTTGCTCCATTATTAGGCCAATTAGATGGAATTTAGAGAAACTACACTCTTCAACAAATAGCCAGAATGGTGAAATCCAATTTAGGAGCACCTCTTGGCCCAAGGAATCTCTTCAACAGAAGGTTTTCCAAATAAATGCACAGTCATCACTAGTTTTCTTGATTTCTCTTTCTAGTACCTTATGGAACATGTACTGTAGATCTCTTTTGGCTTTGAGAAGCTGTCATTAGAGGGTTGGAAAAGAAAGCCATAAATTCTTCTTAATTCTGGTTTCATTCTGAGCTACTTATTAAGATTTTGCTGATGATGACGCTGCTTTAATGTGAAGATTACTAGACCTAAACTCAGGGAGATTGCAAAACAGGGAATTTAGCCAGTATCTCTAGGTCAGTCCACTGCTCAGCCCAATGCAGCTTAAAATGTACCCTTTTACATAAATGCCATTTATTCCTCCTATAATGTTTCATCAATTCCTGATTCCTACATAAAGGATGGCTTGTAAAAGAGAAAACTAGAAAACAGGGCTTCTCTTTCCTAAGGAATATAAAGGATTTTGGGTGAAGAAATTCTTTTTTAAAAATTGAACATTTTCTAAAGAAGCAAATAAGCACTACTTTAATACAAAGGCTCCTAGGATCAGTACCCACGTCAGAATTTGTATGTAAAATTTGTATATATAATGATATACTTCCAAAGGAGATTCTAAAATGTAAGCTGAGAGTTCTTGGTGCTATGTCCAGTGGACTTACATCTTCTGATCAGGGGTGGGCTACAAAAATTTTACCAAGGGGATCTCTGCCTGGTTGCTGGCTGGGCATAGCCTAGTCGGCTTCCTGCATCATGGTGGGGGGGCATTTTTGCCCTACCCGGGCCCCGGAGGTTTTTGTCGAGCCTCTGGGAGGGCAAAAATTGTCTCCCTGGGCTCTGGAGGCCCTTCCCGAACTTCTGGTAGGCCTGTTTTTCACTCTCCCTGAGCCTCTGTGCACTCCCTGCACTTACCTGCATCTAAAATGTGCCACATGGGGACTCCTGGGAGGGGCAGGATGGGATGGGCGGGGCCAGCCAGGAGTGGGATTTGGGTGTTCTCCGAACTGCACAGAATCTTAACTAGAGGTTCTCCCAAACCCCTGCGAACCCCCAGCAGAGAACCCCTGCTTCTGATGCAGAGTTATGGGCGAAATTGTGATTGTACTAGGGCTAGTTGATGTTTGTGCTCCTGCTATAGCTGAATCTGATTCTTGGAATGAGATCATGAAAACATTCATTTCACATATCAGCAACATCTTGAGTTCTGTATGACAAAATCTCCCTATTGGGCTATTAATATCATAATATATACCAGCGAACACAGCTGCTAGCTTGGAAAAAAAGTGAGCAGAATTACTAGCTGGTTTGGGAAATAGAGAGAAGACATAACAACTTCATCCTGGGCTCAGTAATAAATCTCTCTAAGAACGCAAGTATGCACTCATAAGCTTAGTAGTGAAAGATCCAAGGACAAGGCTTAGATAAGTTGCTTTTATTGCAGATATGCAAGAACCTCTTGTAACTATGAAAATGAACTACTGCAGAGACTACAATTTTAGATGTATTTATATGTCTGCTCCTGAGTTTTGAGCTCCATGTGTCTTCTACCCTTAATATGGAGGTAATGGACTTTTTGCTTCCAGTTTCTCAAACTTGGATATTGAGCGCACCTATGCAGTGTTGGTTCAGCTTCAGAAACTTTACTTCTGGTCTTGCTGGCTTCAGCCTTCACAGTAGTATGGAAGAGGAATCCTGGCTACTCCTTTTGATAGTGAAGATTGCGTACAATAGTTTCCTAAAATAATCAAACACGGTAATCTCCTATGTTAATGGTTTACAAGCCAATGGTTTCATTCTGATGTACCACGTAGTTTATTTCTGACATGAGAACATTCCTAAAATAGTATTTGGGAGACAGAAAGAAAAGTTACCGTAGCAAGAAACTTTGCTTTTCGTTGTGTAGAAAATAAAGTAATTCTGAAATTAGATGTTATGGCCAAAAATATCCTGTTATAAAAAGTATAAACTCTGTATTTCCTCCTTTCATTCTTGCCATAACTAGAGCAATCCAGTATATATTATCATCTTGCTATAAATTTCTTCTTTACAATACATCATTGGCTACTGTGGCATCATGACCCAAAAGGGAATTAAAAATGCAGGACTCTTTTGTAGTCTTTCTCTTTTCAGGAGGTATACCATCTAAGACAGGGGTCAGCAACCTTAAACACTCAAAGAGCCACAAAGGTCCTAACCGGAAGGCCCCCATTCAATTCTGGAGTTGTCTGGAAGTCTGGTTCCTCCACTATAGTCTCCTCCTAGTGTGGTGTCCTTTTTCCTATGCCGACCGGGAGTCTATTTCCCCCCCACCATAGAGTCTCCTCCTAGCACGGCATCCTTTTTCCTCTACCTGTCCTAACCGAAAGCCCTATCAATTGTAGAGCCGACTGGTGATAAGGAGCCGCAGCAGAGGGGTGAAAGAGCCACGTGTGTCTCCAGAGCCACGGGTTGCAGACCCCTGATCTAAGTGTGTGTACCAAGGAACTGGAATCAGTTATGATTCTTAGGAGCCTTCTGCATTGGAAATTTAGATTAGACCCCTGTATTTTAGAAAAGGTAAGTGTTTAAAGAGAGTCAGTTTTGGTATATAGCAGTTAGGGTATTCAAATGAACAATTCATATCCTCCATTAATCTATCAAAATTGGTGATTAAAACTCTCAATCATTCAAAATGGTTGCGTGTACAAACCAGTGTATATTAAAAGGAATATGTCTTCTTCAGATGAAATTGGAGTTGTAACTATAGCAAAAAAAAATGGTTGTGAGATGTGGGGAGGTTAATATATAAATTAAATACAAGTTCTTATATTTCATTTTTAACATAAAATTCAGATATCAGCCGGGGGGGGAAGATAGTTGCAGAATTATAACATGAATCTGATGCAAAGGATGGGTGCATTTTTAGCCACACAGCTGTCTCTCTCAATAATCTTGATATTGCGTGATAAGAACAGAGTAGGAAAAGTTCATTTTACAGATTTTCCTTTCAATAAGGATTTCAGTTTATTCCCAGTAATATCAGACTATCCAACAAAGTAAATGTTATTTCCCTTATCTGCATGCCAAACTGACTTCACCATCTGAAAAGCTTAAGAACTCAATACATCAAATTACCCAGCTCAAAACCGTTGTCTAGTACAGGCCATTTTGCCCTGTCATCCTATGACAGGATGTCAAAGCTTTCCTTTCCATTGCCAGCATCTGCAGGAATCTGATATACTACCTTCTCATACCGGGGGGAGGGGGGGCATCAGGCAATGGTGATGAAAAGCAGCAAGTCAGACAGCTGCAGAGACTGGAGGTTGCTATAGCTGGATTGCATCAGCCATGTGCTGAAGTTCTGCTCCCTACATTTCTTTATTCCATTTTATTAATGTGAACGTTTTGGTCTCCTCACACCAATTGTGTTTCTTATCTCATATACTTTTGGTTGATTTAAAAGCAATGGGGATGGAACCGAACTTTGAAGATTTTCCCTTAGACATTATAAACTACTGGTTGACAATGAGGATTTTGCCACTGAGGAGAAAAGGAGCAGCTTCAAGCTATACTCGCCTTGCAAGAAAATAGCTAAGAGCTTTATAAGTTAAAAAGAAATAAGGGGAGGAAATACCAGGAATATTGCCATTAAGAATAAACTCTCAACTATTATTTCTAGCAGAGACATCATTAGGAAATGGTATTAATATTGCAGGCTAACTCACTGCTCACTCCAGGAGTTCGATTCTGACTCAGCCTTCCATCCTTCCAAGGTTGGTTAAATGAGGACACTATGAAGCAGTATATAAGTCTAAGTGATATTGTTATTACTGAAACTGCCCCCAAAATAGGGGACATTATAGTAATAGCATTTAGATTTATACACCGCTTCATAGTGCTTTACAGCTCTCTCTAAGCAGTTTACAAAGTCAGAATATTGCCCCCAACAATCTGGGTCCTCATTTTATCAACCTCAGAAGGATGGAAGGCTGAGTCAACCTTGAGCCAGTCAGTATTGAACTTCTGACTGTGGGCAGATGCAGCCTGCAATACTGTATTCTAACCACTGCGCCACCACGCCTCATGATAAACTTTATAACAGAAATCAGTAGCAAATTAAAACTATCTTATATAATGATTGCATGGGATTCTTCTGTAAACCATTGAAAACCATAATCTCTGGAAAACATGCTTTCAAAACAGGAACTTGTATGTTGAAACCTAGAGAGTTAAAAGTCAGATAATGAAGGGGGGGGGAGAGGAAGTAAACTCAGTTGAAGATGACTGAAAATTTGAATAAATGCTCTATTTGTAAGGATCTGAGAATTACTGGAAGAATGGGATATAATATTGTTCCTTGAAAAGATATTCCCAGATTTACAATGAGGCTGGATAAAACCAAAAAAACAGCCTGTACAACAATCTTCAGAGATATATTTATAGGTTTCAATAAAAGCTCTAAAAAGAGGCAATATTTCAGCTAGGAAAAGAGATAAAAATATGAACTGTTTCTCCATGCGTGTACATCTTCACTGGTAGTCCTAGCAAAAGTTCTCTCTGGGCATATAGACTGCTCCTGAGCACAAACTACCCAAGCTTTACTATATATACAGCTGCTTTAATGCTTCAAGGAGAGGACCTCTCATATACATACATTGCCTTTTCTCAATGTTTTGCACTGCCTTAAACAAATTATCACTAATAATTCACTGTGATAATTCATTTTGAACTATCAACAATTGCAAGACTTCTTGGGAGAAGAAAAAGTTTATTTAAAACTTGAAAGATAATGTGGCCAGTTGTCACCATATGACAAAATATCTACGGGAGATCAGGAGCAGCTATAGAGAAGGTTGAACAATTAATCGCCTTTGGATGTGACCTCAGTATGTGTAGGCAAACTTCCACAGATATTTTCAATTGGTGCATATTTGGGGTGATGGGAGAATTATCTAAAAGTATTACCTTAGTTAACTCACTCCCAAACATATAGTGCTTTGAAGTTGATCATAAGCACTTTGCATTTTTACCTAGATATGAAAAGGCAGCTAATGAGGTTTTTCAGCCCAAGTGAAATAGGGTCTCTTTAAGGCCTTGCAGAGATCAACCTGGGTAGTTTCTCCTATATTAATTGACAATTTCAGATTAGATAGAAATAGACCCCAGATATTCAAGTCTGGAGACTACTATTGTGGTCACTGTGGTTTAAGTGTCCCCCCCCCCCAAATCCTTACTCTAATTAAACCCGTGACATTGTAAAGTTAAACTAGATGCAGTTTTATTCCACCTTAACTCTGGAAAAACAAAGTCAAAATCTGAGGAACAAAATAATAAATAAATTGAACATTGATGGGATGGGGGGATGACTCAGGGATGACTATGGGGCAACAAAAGATGACATGAGTGACATATATAAGAAGACATCATAACAACTGCTGCAGCTTGCATATATGATACAAGCACATCATTGTAGCTATGACTTCATTATTCCCCTAAATCTCTTATTGATGTCCCCGAGGTTTCTTACAGATGTCACGGTTTGGCATGGCATTCTAGTACTGCTCAGCAACTGTGTTCCTTTCAAGAAATGAAAGAAACCTGTCCTGGAGGTTTTTCTCCATGTTGGCAGGACCAGAGGTTATTCGGTTAAGGTCATGGGAAAGAGACATCGAACAGGCAAAAGAAAGCACACAATTAAACTGTATAATTCTTTAGCACAGATTGTGATGATGGGCACTAACTTGAGTGCCTTTACAAGAGAACCGAGTAGATCCACAGAAGACATCAATGATTGTTACTTTTGAAAAGTCAGAGTTAACTATGGATTTTCCTTCCAAATATGAGCTGCAAGTAACAGTACCGGAAAAGGGTGTGCCTCCATCTTTGGCTTGTGAATGTCCTGGAGCATCCATTGGCCACTGTGAGAAAATGCTGGATTATGATGAGCCTTGATTTAAACCAACAGAGCTATTCTTATCTGTCTGTCTTGATACACATATGATAATATTGCCACAGAAGCATTTAGGCTTTATCTTTCAATCCCCAAAGAGCTCATAATGGCCTATCTATTTAAAGATACCATTCTCTCCTTTTGGGGGGATTGGGGGGGTTAGATGCTTGTTCTTAAACTGCTTCCATACAGTTGGGCGGAAAACTACACAGGCCTCTTTTCCACAGAATTGCCATTCATCTCCCATGTGATTGGCTATTATTCATTTGTTGGACCATGGAAATATTCTCCCAGCCTTCACAGATTAGATGTTTCTTTGAAGCTTGGAAAACCCTTAAATGTTACTTCTGAGGGTATAAAATCAACCAGAATAGAAGTGAAGGTCTTTTGATCCAAAATAAAAGGTAAGTTACAAATCATTTGCGCAGCCATTTGCTTATATTCTGGCTGTGTGCTCTGGACCCTTAATAATACAGATTCAAGCAAAGCTTTGTAGATTTATTGCGGTGTTTCCATCAGCATTCTTCATTTATACTTTCCACTTTCACACCCCATGCAGTTCTGATTTGATGGACTGCTTCTGATTCCTAGAGTTATGCTCCTGGTTTTTGACAACTGTAGTTAAAAATAGATGCTATTATTTATAATCAATTTCATAGAATGCAATTGGATTAAACAGAAAAATATCGATTTGTCTGAAGAAGGTCATACTGCCGAATGTTCAGCTTTTGCAGCCAATGGTTCTCCTCCTGCAAATAATTACCCTGGATCCATAAGTTTGACCTTGCAGATCACTTAGCAGCTGCAAAACATTTGATTTGATAACTGGAGACAACTGAGAAGCTAGAAATGCCATATTCTATTTATTTACTGGAATCATTCTATGCTTTTCTCCCCATCACTTTACTAGCGTTTTGTATCCCTTTTCCAGACCTGCAGTTTCCTGTTTGAAGTGCAACTACGGTATCAGTTCTCTACATAGTATTTCAATGCAGTTTGGTGCAACTAAGATTTATTACAGGAGCAGTTCTAAATATATTTACAAACATTTTCTATACAAAAAACTAATTGCCAAAATTGTTTTTCAAGTTACATGCAGGAATAATTTGAAATATGTAAAATGAAGTCTTCAGATTATTCATTAGTCACTTCAATTTTTAAGTGCTGCTCCTGGAGGTTCCTTTTACCACTAAAATTCTAGTGAATTTTAACCCTAACTCTAACCCTTTTATCTTTAAGCCATTGTAAGTCAAGCCAGATCTCTTTCATGATGGTGAGGACCCCTGGCCCCTCACATTTAAGGAAGAGCTTTAGAAATTAACCTTAGAGTTTAGGTGACTAATAAGTCAACTCACTGCTAATAAATTTGTGTCATTCTTTTTTAAAAAAAACAACTATATTATTTCTGACTTGGGTTGCTAAATAAATACATTGGTGATGAGATGTTGGACTTCACTGAAGAAATTGTGATCAAGTCTCAACTCAGCCAAGAAAATTCTGGGATTGTAATTCTCTCTCACACTAAAACCTGTCTCATAAGAACAATCTCAACTTTTATCCTCTTATTCCAACACAAAACCAGGGTATAAATATAAGAAATAAACATGCCCCTTTAGTTATAATGGCTTGGTAGTTTGTTTTGTCTAAACCACTGGATACATTTTTCAACCATTTCAAGACTAAAGAAAGCTCTTGGGACCAAGTCTTATACTTCACCATATAAATCAAATGCTGGGATTTTCAGACTGTGCTTCTCCAGTGACCTTTCAGGGGAGGAAATCAATGGGAGAATCTGATATTCTTATTTTGGTTGACAAATGCTGTGGCAGGAACAGATTGATGAGAGGCCATTCCCTTATGCACAATATTATTTTGTAATTATCCAAAATGCTTCTGTAATACTAACCATCTTTAACAATATATTTGCACTAGAAGATTATGGAAGTGGCTTCCAAGGTTTTTTGGAAAGTAATTCTGGAAATTGGAGATTTTTTTCTTTTTAAAACTCTTTAAAAGTCCACCATACTATTTTGCAATAATTATAGAGGAACAAACATAAAATAGGCTTTGGTTTATAGCCTACAAACGTTTGTTAATTTTAAGAGATTTGAACAGTAACCTTTATTATTATTATTTTTTTGGTCTAGGATTCTTTTGAATTCAATGCTGAACGTTTACTGTGTGCCTTGTCTTTCTGTTTCTTGTTTTCTAGCTCTTGCACTTTCTGCTTGTAGTTTTCAATGCTTATGTTTCAATTTTTCTCCTTTCCACTCTTTATTATTCTCATAAATGCTGTTGTGAAAAGAAAATGAAATGGGAATTCTACCCCTGGTGCTTAGTTTAGCTTTGAGAGCCAGCCTTGTAGCAGAATACAAAGGCATTGTTGCATTGTTTCACCTGACCCAGTTCAATTGGCCTTTCCCAATTATGTTATCTCCTGTTGTTTTGTGGATTGTACCTCCATCGGTTGCAAACAGATTGGGGTTTGCTAAGAGAAGACAATATGATTGTAGCCAAGAATCTGTAGGAAACCAGACTGTGAAACAACATACTGTAATATAGCTCTTTCAATATAGCTCCAAACAGTGGCCCAGAACAGAGGTAGCCTCTTAATCAGCTGTATTTAGAGTTAGCCCGGCTTCTTGGCATTCTGCACTGAGCAGAGGGTTGAAATGAACACCAGCCCTCTGATTTTAGTCAGTTGAAACTTTTGAATCCTATTCTCTTTGGCTGTCCATTGCTGTGAAATATTTACTTAGTTATTCTAAGATTTCAGTTGCATTTACCAAGTGAATTTTGGAATATGTTGACACAAAGTAGGCTTTTCTATTATAGTGTAGTTAGTTCATCCTGAATAGGAACCTTTTTTTTTTCATTATCAACATTTATTATTTACCTGGAAAGTTAGGCCTTTAGGTAAAGTGATTGCATTTTGTAACCCCATTTATCATGCACATCAGTAGAACTTTCTTTTAGAAAGTACTTTAAATGGGTATAATAGAAACTGTTGGTTGTTTCTCTTAAACTTGGTGGAAAAAAACTAAATATGTAAGGTTTTATTATGGGTGTGTTATATACAGCAGGAAAAAAATAGATTTACATAAACTTAAAATGTAAATTTTGGAGTGTTTTTAGGAATTTGATGAACTTCTGCTCAACAGGGTTTTATATTTTAAGAATTAAGAGTTTAAAGAAATGGAAACTATGGATTTCTTTTATTGAAAATCATTTATATTATACTCGCCTATCACTCTTCTAGTAGATTTGTAGTTTGAAAGGCAACGTGAATGCTATAAATCTTATATATATATATATATATATATATAAATATAATTTCACCCACTCAGTGTAATCTAAAACTGTACATATCATACCCTGGAATTTCCCTGATACCATTGTAGCCTGAATTACATGAAGTTGTACATGGAGATATGTTCAGGCATATCAAATAGGGCTAAGTATGCATATTTCTTTTGTATGACATAATATGCTATTTTTATTTTCAGATGTCATGCAAGTCTAAGGACTAATTTTCTTAAAGTAATCTTAGTCTTTAGTATGCAGGAGTAAAAAAAACTTTTAAGTGATTAATTTTAAAAAAATCCTTGAAATATACAAAATATGCCTCATTAAGTTTTGAATGGAGTATTTCTCCTATTTCAATAAATATAATTTTTCTATTTCAATCTATCATTTCTATCATCTATCAATCTATCATTTCATTTTTGATCTCATACTAATATTTCAGCATAAGAATTTAAGATCTAAATCAGTTTTAGGTCTGGAGGATGGGAGGTTTATAATGTGTGTTTGTGTCTGTGTTTTTTGTCTATTTATATAGCTATTAAGCTGTATACAGTATTTTGGAAATGTGTGGCTTAATACATTCCTTGTAACGTTGGGAAAGAATCAGAATGATCATTGCTTATAGGGAATTTCCACTTCACAGTAGGACTATTTAAGCAAGTTATGAACAGGGGTGGGCTGCTGGGGGTTTGCAG